>JAGDQP010076174.1:0-10085 GCA_022664845.1 Lepisma saccharinum
TTACACCATTTCTTAAACTCGTGTAAAGACAAACCGCCAGTTAAAATCACAAAAATGTTGTGAATTTTTGAACCTCCAGATTCTACTCTAATTGAATTCAATATACTAATTCACTCATTCATAGCGAACAGCAAACTAATGCATCTCATCAGTACGCCTTATTTTAGTACTAACTCTCTTTATTCTAGCATGAACTAGGCGGCAACCGTTATCCCCGCTAGCACAATAAACGTTTTTCTGACTGCATCCACTTTCTGAGAATTATACATGCAATCTACTTCCTTATTGGTTACCTTTCGTTGCCAGTTTAAAAACAAATGTGACAGAAAGACACCAACGGAGTCTAAAAGTGGGAAAATATATTATAGGTGGCGCTCGGTGCTAACATACTTCACTTTGAATTATGGTTTCCGAGTCTCCTTCGCAAAAGTTCGCTTCACAAACACGAGAGGAAGGAATATATTTTGGAAGATAAGACGATGCTTTCAGCGTTATTTAAGATAATAGATTCATTTATGCAGAAAATGCATTAACGGAAGTTAGTTAATTCAGAACTTAAAGATAATAATAATAATAGTAATACAATGCTGAGTTTAATAGATTCAAATTTGATACCTGTCTAGGAATTCATTTCGATCACATTCAGGACCGAGCGACCGTAGCTCAGTGGTAGAGCGTTGACTTAGCAATCGGAAGACCCTGGGAACGATCTCATGGTGATTTTCCTCAGTATCACCAGGCAAATGCCGGAATGGTACCTTCCAACACACTCTCTGCTCCCTCTGTCCTGGTCTGAGCCTGAGAGACCATAAATAAAGTTCAAATCCACATTCAGGATATGAACATGATTCCCTATTTGTCTAACGTTACCCTATTTGAATCTCAAATGTTCGAAGCTAGAATTAGATTATGGCTTAGTTCCCTATTCCTCCGATTATTCTCTCTATAGCGGCTTATCACTTTCGTAATTAAGATAGAGCCCGTTAAAGTTAATGTAAAGCGTGATCTCCAACAAGAGATGGCAGCACCACCTCCGTATATGTCTAATGTATTTTAATACTTCCACGAAATTTCAATGTTGCTCCTACAAATTCAAGCCTAAAGAGTTCTAACTTTCAGGAAAGAAAGTTCATAACCAGGGCCGGATTTATACTTAGGCCCGGGCCTAGGGGCGCAACTTTCTCAGGGGTGCACTTTACAAGGAAAAATTAGAATTTGCTATTTAAAACGCGAGATGGAAACAATATTTAGGAGGGGGTGGAATTTTAAGAAAGAGCGCCAAACACTGTCACCTTTGAACCGCCTGATCCCCTCGTGGATAACTGACTTCAGGTAATTTAAAGTTAGAACAACAAAGTTTAGAGTTTATATTAGAAACATTATTTACTCCTTATTTTGTTTTTGTACACACCAACAATCATTATTACACTATTTTCTTTAGTTCACAATGGTTGCTGGTGTCCTCAAATCTTTCAACGTTAACTCATTTCCCCATCTCATGGGATGATGAAACTTTGCACAGTGATGTAAGTCCGGTAACAACACAATATTCCATTGTCACTTTCATATACGTATTTCTATAAATTTATATAATTTAAAAGCATATTTAAATATATTTTTGTAATATTACGCATAAATACTAGCCTGCAACGATTTGGCGTGATTGCAGAACACTTTAGGATTAAGGTAAAAAAAATAATAAAATAACTTTTTTTAACACATAACTAACTAACTCTATGGCTTAAGGAACTCGCAAGTTCATCGCCGCAGTAACAAACGTTTGCAATTGAAGGTGGAGGTGATGGGGCGCTGGAAGTCATGGGTCTAGGGTGCCTAGACGTATAAATCCGGCCAAGTTCATAACCAATTTAAGTGTTCGATCAATGCTGATTTTTTACTTTTGTTTTTTTTTATTGTTGAAATCACTTGATTGTTGTTGTGAATAGTAAAACCTATAACAATAAAGCTCTTTCAACAATGAAGAAAAACGAAAATAAAAAATCGGCATTGATTGAACTCTTGAATTGGTTATGAACTTTCTTCCCTGAAAGTTAGAACTCTCTAGGCTTCAATTTGTAGGAGCAACATTGAAATTTCGTGGAACTATAAATATAAAAATACATTAGACATATACGGGGGTAGTGCTGCCATCTTTTGTTGGAGATCGTTGCTTTACATTAACCTTAAGACTCAATATGTTTTTTTTTAAATCAAACTTAAAAAAGAGGTCCGGACTTCGAATCAACAGCTCGAACCTAGGGGGGGAGGCACGCAAATTGCCTTTCTACAGCCGGTCATTCTGATTGGGGTTTTCCAGGCATTCTGTTTCAAACGTAAATGCTGGGACGCTATCTAGATTAAGGCCCTAACTTCTACCTCTTGCATCCCTGCCCCCTCCCCTGGAAAAGTAGGGTGGCCATTTGTCCTGCCTTGGGCCGAACAGTCCTATTTTTAAAGGTTCATTTAAACGAGACTACACAGAGCTACCGCACAGCTCAATCCGCGCATGCGCAAAGATATTGGTTTGGAAATGGAGATAGTGATTGTCTGCACTGCCAAAAAATTTACGCGGGAAGAAAAAAATGCCAACTAGTGCTTGTCCTTACATTAAACGTATAAGCGAACGACATATTTTCTTTCCTTTTTTTAGCGTGATTCACAAGTGTTCGGCATTTCAGAATGTATGTATGTTCTGTGTACTGTGTGAACAATTAAATAAATTTACTACCTTCCTTCAAATTTGAGACCTTAAGATGGCGCAGATACCCAATTACTAGGGGTTTCATATTACACACACTCTTCAAATTTTTTGTCAAAGTTTTACGTTGCAAATGCTATACTAGAAAAAGGAAATGGGGGCTCAAAATACCACCTTTTCCTCTAATAGCATAGAATTTTCTACACAGAAGGGGGTCGGGCAAAAAGGTCATGGGGTGACAAGTTACTCCAGGTGTAATGACGTCTAAAAAGGGTGAGCATACTAGGGTTGAAGCATATAACAGGCAGAAGGTGCAATGAAAAGAGAAAGTCGAAATTTGGGCTGTCCATCAGTACCTGGGTTTCAGGTCTCTTCTTGCAATATATTTCTGCTAATATTGTATGCTAAGTTAGCAGTGTGATGAGGAATATTGCTCTGACTACTAAGCAAAATACAATGACAAATCAACCTTGTACCACAAATGTTTCAGTTCGATTACTCTGGTGTTTTGTTTTTCTGTTGTTGAATAAACCACGCATGCTGCAAAGGGTGGGAAAACCCAGGTAATATGTCTGTATTGGCTCTAGTGAATCGCATCCTAAAAGCAAGTGTCTGTGTTGAACATCAATCGCCGGTCAACTGCTGCATCTCAGGTGGGTGGCTTCTTCATCCAGGGGCTGCATCCACGAAGTGGGTTGTCCTCTCTGTCGTCTCGGTGTCCAACTGGTGTCCACAGTATGCAGGAGTCCGCAGGTGACCAGTACCCAATTTTCTGGTGCAGTCAAGTTATCTGTATTGGTCCCCCCATGACCACAGAAAAAACTCAACTGAAGTGGCTCTTAAAAGGGTACTGTTGCCATCCCACGACTACAGATGGTGCTGGGTGCTTCACCTCGCTGTCGCCCGGTTTCCCGGACAGCTGCTACTGCGGTTGCCGCTGACCAAGTTCGTCATGCCTCGACTGGTAATCTCTTTGTGCCTGACCTACTTATGTATGAAATTTGAAGTTGGGTTTCCACATATTTTCAGGGACCCGCCCGTTCGATAACTGTTGATTTTCTGCTACTTTTGTCTCAAATTTTAAAAAACCGACATTCTAACGGAGATATTTACCCGTTTTGCTTTCCGGCCCTGCAGGGCACAGGACTCACATACTACAGTTTTGAGCAGGATATTCTCTCATTTATTATTTTCGTTGATGCAGAATTTGCAATAAAAATGGCGGTTCCTATTTAAGAAATCAAATTTGGGCGCCATGCTGTCCAAATAGGGCCCCACACATTTTGATTGGCTAGCCTATCCGATAGCTCTGTTGATTTTCTGCCACTTTTGTCTTTCAAGTTTTCGAAAAATGCATTCTAACCGAGATATTAAGGGTCAATCCAAGTGGGTTTTCCGGCCTATTTCATTTTACGTCAATTACTCCAATTTCAGTAGAGGAAAACAGGAATTAACTTTCACAGACCAAAGTTCGTTTCGTCCTTCAATAATAAATACAATTAGTCTTAACAAAATATTAATAGTAAACTCAGGATTGTGTGCAGACACTTTTCAGACAGAATAATGTCCCAAGACTGTCTGCATACAATCCTGAATTTACTATTATTTTTTTGTTAAAACTAATTATACTCATTATTGAAGGACGAAACGAACTTTGGTCTGTGAAAGTTAATTCCTGTTTTCCTCTACTGAAATTTGAGTAATTGACATAAAACAAAAAAGCGTGGGAAAACCCACTTGGATTTAGCCTTAAGTCGTTTCGGAACTTTTGACAAGCACTGTAGAGATAGACCACGTCAAAATTTTACCCTTTCATTCAAAAGCCTTGCAAGTTCAAACTGGCAGCTAATTTTTGTGTGGTAATCTATTTGTGGTTGATTTACTTGTGTACAAAATATGAAGTTGGGTTTTAAAGTGATGTGAGTGACCCTTCAGTTGTCAGTATCAGCCCCGAATGCCTTGTTCAACAAATTACATATTCAACAGAATATGTAAATTAAGAAAAAAGGTTAAATGTGTCCCCTGTGCGATGCGCACACGCCGTGAACGACACATGAGTGATGTGGAAGTAGCGCTCAGCATATTCTCGACCAATGGCACAAAGTGAGGCAATGTAGTCAGTCCCACGCTCGACTGCCTTTACCTCCCAGAGATACCAAGGACACATTGGTACTCAATTTGGTAAGAAGCTGAGTGCACACCAGAGTGCCTTGCATGGGAACACTGACGGAAAGTGTCTAGTGTCCTTCTCAATATTTGAACCCGGGCCTCCCGATTCATGGTCGAACGCGCTACTGGCTGAGCCACGGCTACCCCATGTAAATGAAAAGCATGAGAGAATATCCCTATTATGCGGAAGCAAGTATAATAAATTATTTCATTCTCTCTGCACAAATTATTTCATGAGTGTCTTGCTTTTCATAAATTTTACTTTTTCATTTAATAATAACGTATCTACTATCAGTAAATACTCATATATTACTGAAATGTGTTTTTTTCAGCTGCTTTTATACTGTATTAATATTATTCGTAATATTCTGACAAGATTTAGGTGATACAGCAGTCAGCAGGCTTTGGTTGAATCAATCCCTCTCAATAGGGATTATATTTTATTATTAATAATAATAACAATAATAATTTCAGGAAATTAATTATATAGGACTGCTATTCAACTCAGTGAGTATCTCCTGAACTATTCAAATTTATTTCCACCCTATCTAGAATTAATTGGGTCAAGTACCTAAAAAGTACCTTAAGTACTCTAATCAGTACATGCACATTCTCCAACGAGTACCTAATACCTGTCCGTAGGTACAATTTAAGGTCAGTACTTAGTACCTGTACCTAGGTATAAAAGAAGAGTACCTAACCCAACATTGCGTATAAGTGTTTTGAGTACTGCAAAAAATCGTGTTAACTTCGTCACCACAATATATCCACCGACAATAAACTCAAACAGTGTCCTAACCTGAAGCCCACCAGGTTGCCGTGTGGTCTAAGGCGTTAGGTCTGCGAATCGAAGGTCGCGGTCTCGAATCCCGCCAGGGGCATGGATATTCGTGGATTTTAACCAGCTGTAGATAGGCCAAATCGTGACAGGCCGGAGTCGAAAGTTACTAGGCTGGCCCATACAAAATAAAGTTTACCAAAGTTTTATCCCACCCTGAATTTTACTGATCGTACTTCACTGGCTGACGCTCGTATTTTAAAGTGGGTGCAGCAACAGGGAGCGATACAACTGAATGTTAGGGGGCATGTGCCCACCGTGGCCCCGCGTAGTGCCTCCCCTAATAAATGAGTAAATAAATAAAAGCATGGGACGCTCATAGAACATTATGTTCCTATTAATATTGTGATAGTAATGTATTTCCTTTTGTTACTTCTAAGTATTACTTAGTCTTGTTCGGCGCCATTTTCTTACGCAAACGTACTTAATATTTTCTATACTTTTAAACCTAACGGATTTTGGCTCTATATACCCCGGACTTAGCACCAATAAACTACATCAGTAATTCAAGTTCACTCCAGATTCGTATGACCAGTTACTGAGTTTTTTAAATCCGTGTCACATCTAGACAGAATTTAAATTATAATTTACAGGAAGTAGACTCGCAGTTAGGAAATGGAAAGCTTGGTTCATTCTAATTAAAATCCAACGAATTCATTAATATATATATAATGCCTAGTCGGTAGCGCGCTCGACTTCAGTACGAGCGGTCGCGGGTTCGATTCCCACGGTGGGGGCTCAAAAATTTCGGTATTGACCCAGAATCGTGAGGACAAATTGGGAAGCTGCTGTGAATAAAAGACAGTGGCGATCACAGTGAGAGCTTCGGCTGTCCTCTCCCAACCCGTCTGAGAGTAGACCAACTCCTCCCTTCGGGGAGAGGCCTCATCCACTAGTGGATCAAATATGGCTCGAACTGACTTCTTGGGACTTGTCACGAAGACGTCTCTCACTGTCTGAATTGTTTGCGCACCAGGTCCAGGTCTGCCTGTTCTAGGGAGATCACCGACGCTGCCTGTTTCCTTAAACTTAGCATACCACATGTTGATGCTTTTAACATCTGGTGGCTGTCTGTGATATGCCGTCTGGAATTGTCTCTGGACTGTTTTTGGTGACTGTATCTCGTGATACCAGAGGACACACTGGGTTTTCTCATGGTTTGAGTACATGTTTCTGCAAATGGTTTCCGATTCCGCTGTTGTTACGTCACTGGGCCCTGTAACAAACAAAATAACACTAAGTATGTACACAAAACTTGAATATGTTACATGCAGTTGAAGATAAAAAGTATTTGTCCATGTGTCATATTTTATGCCTTATGAATGTTTGTAATCATGGAAAGCATTCTGGGACACCCTGTATAACTAACTTTAAATATATTGCTCTTGTAGACTGCTGCTAGTAGAACGTTTCCATTCAGGGGTCTTTACAGAAATAGGCTATGTTCCACAAATTGTCAAGGTCGATGCGCACTGAACTGACTGTCTTCAAACTCATTTGCAAGCTAACCCACAAGCAAAGATCACAGGAGTGTCCTATTCGTATTAGACGTAGTCTCCAACCTCAAGGAAACGTTAAATGACCTCTCCACGTCCAACTGAGAACGACGCATCGTCTCGAAAGTGTGATGGCTCAAGGTATTTAACGTTTAACCTTCTGTATCTTGGTTAACCTAGGTTGCCACAAGAACCCTCCCTCACGTTAACAAAGCACAAAGCAAGCAAATATTTAAGTTGAAATCTTTCGCATCGTACCAAGATCGACAGACTAGTTCTTGCAGAGTGATTTTTTTCAATCTCAGGAACGAAAAATATTTTTTTTAATATTTATATCTCTTATATGAGAATATTTCAAAACGGGTATTGAAATAACTATCAATATCCCCACCGAAATGGCGACCATTTATGTCTGCGGCGTATGCAAAAATTTGTGTTTGCAGAAGTTTACGAAAAATGTAATATCTCCAGACTGGTTTATCATAGGACATTCACACAAAGACCACTTCTTCCCTTAAAGTCTGCTTGATAACTTTAGTCCTCTGCACGAAAACCCTAAAACGTAATTGAACTGGTCAAAATAATATCCAAACGTGATTATCAAAAGAGAATAGAAGGGGTGAAATGGCCAAAATATAAATTTTGAATATTTAACATGGTATGATATTCACATTGCATTCTGTGCTTCACATATTATATTTACCATTACGAGAAAGTAACCAGATAGCCAATAGATAGACGTAGTGCTATTTGAAAAAAGCCAAACTTGATTCTAGGTTGGCAACATTGACAATTCGATGACAACATTTTAACTTCTAATATCTACCAAATTGATACGAATCAACTCCTACAAAGTACATTTTTACTTGTATCATCTTTTTTGCTTTATTGGGAAATATTCCTTCTAAAATCATTTTGGGCTCCAAATTGAAATCCCTGTATCTTGAAAATGAAGCAGAATTCGAAAAATGACAGCGACATATTTTTCTTGCTATAATGTTAAGAGCTTGTATTCGAAGTTTGATTATTGAATTCCATCTGTGTTTGAAGCGGTAAGAAAATTCTCCATTACTTCTGCAATTCAGCAGCTAGTATTTACGTATGTTGTATGGCGTTAAGATCTCTGTCAAATGGACCTATCTTTTCTGCCTTCGGCGCGCGCTTCTCGATAGTGTGCCTTGTTTGTTTCGTCTCGACCTGAAAGTTTCGGTCTTGTCTTCATCTCCTCTCGGAAGAAGCGATTCATATACGTAAAAAAAGTTGCCACCCCTTCACTCATTTGAAATGGGTACGCAGAGCTTCCCATCTCAGTACGAGAGCGTAAATATTAATACGATATTAGCATAATTTGTTACGTGTTCAATTTGGAATTTAGATTAGAAATTATATTCTGAAACAGAGCGAAATACATAATGAATTCTAGATTAATAAAAGAGTTTTAATAAGGAATTATCAAATACCTAATAATGATATCAATGAAGACATTTCTATTATGGGAAAGAACCCATTTTAATTTTAATTCTTTAGCCATCTCAGGCTTCGGCTGAGGAAACTAAAAGAAATGTACTTTTGTTTTTAGAAAGAGTGCTACTGAACAGAAGCGTCATTTATGGTACACAGAGAGAGCGACGCATAATTAAAACAACTTCTCTTGCGCAAATATATATAAATGATTCCCTTGGGTCTGTATAATAACGCATTGAATTGAATCTAAATTCCGATCAATATCGTAGACAGCCTTGTACAGTACACTTTTTTTTTACGAGCCGTTAATTTCATTTCGCCAACCTTTTGGAGCGCTTTTCGTTTTAGATAAACGTTGCGAAGGAGAGAGCACTTTAAAAGCCGATGCGTTTATCAAGCAACAAGAATAAACTTGGACGTTGTCGCTTGGGATAAAGACACACTTCCTGTGGATCTTCAGCAACTAGTTTCTGGGACATGGAACGAAAACGAAAGCTTTTTGAAAACGCTCTTCCGTTTCTATGCAGTTACACAGGATGAAGGATGGACTTATACAGAGGAACGAGATTATACAGGATGTCCATACGTTTATGTTTTAAATATTTATAACAAAGTAGATTTAAGTAGGTTTATTTCTGAAAAGATACTTAAAACAAGAACAAAGTTATTTTATTATTTTTACAAAAACGTGTTAATTTTACTAATTTTCAAGAGTGCAAGAAAATAAACATAATAAAAATCCTTTTAAAGACATACTTTTCTTAAACAATTTGTACTAAAAAGTAAAAATAATAATTTTGTTTATGAATGACTAAAAAGAAAAGCATGTGGTGCGTTCTCATAACAGTCACTTTATATAACTTCTTCAATTTGCGCGCTCCATTTTTTCTTTTTAGTCATGCATAAACATTTTCTTTTTTTTTTTTACTTTTTAGTACGAATTGTTTAAGAAAAGTATGTCTTTAAATTTTTAATTATTTAATTTTGTTATTTGTGTTCGGATACATTTTCTCAACCAAATGTTTTGTGCCCCAAATCCTAGTGTTCTACAACCAGTCAAACCTAAGATAGTTGCAAGCTAGTATTTATTTTAGGACAAAGAATTCAGTATTAAAAAAAGAAGAAAAAATTAAAATATGCTTTTAAAATATCGAAATATATAAAAGTAACAGTGGAATATTGTATTATCACGCGACTTACGTCGCTGTGCAAAATTTCATCATCGTATGGCGTCGTGAAGTGTGCTAAATTAACTTTACAAAATTTGAGGACACCACGAACCATGGTGAACTGAAGAAAAGAATGTAAAAACCTTCCAAAGTCTATAATTTTATATGAAATTCATTAAATTATATAATCTGTTCATACAGGAATTGTGTGACCAGACTATATCAGAAATGTAGTAAATATGAGCTAAAAT
>JAGDQP010076177.1:0-10085 GCA_022664845.1 Lepisma saccharinum
AAAATTTGCAGATCACTATCCTTGATATTGGGCTACATGGCAGCCAAGTTTGGTAAAAATCCCAGAGTGAGAGGTCTGTCCAGTTCCTAGTAAGTTCACGCATACGCTATATTTACTGGCGCCATCATCAAGAAATCGTTCAATCCTTAACCAAAATAATGTACTCCCTATTCCTACATAACAACTCCCTAACGATTGCAGACAATGCCGACCCCAAATCTGATTAATTTGGGTCCCTTGTGAGGCTAACTTCACACTATCGGCATATTTGCTGGCGCCGTCGCCAAGTTTTCCTTCACCCCCTCACGAAAATAATGTACTCTTTATTCCTCTCCAACAACTTCATAACGATTGCAGACAACGCCTACCATAACTTCACACTTTCTTCGTATTTGCTGGCGCTATCACCAAGTTATCATTCACAACGTAACGAAAATAATGCACTCTCTATGAACTCCCAAACAATTGGACGAAACAACGGACAAAAATTCTCAAATTGTGGCTCCTTGGGGAGCTAATTTCACACTTTCGGCATATTTGCTGGCGCCGTCACCAAGCTATCATTCATTCCCTAACGAAAATAATGTACTCCCTATTCCTCCCGATTAACTCCCTAACGATTGGACGTAACATGGACCAAAAATTGTATAGTTGGGTGCCTCTGTGAGGTTACCTCCCAACATTTGCTGGCACCGTCACCAACTTATCATTCACTCCCTAACGAAAATAATGTACTCCATATCCCTCCCTATGAACTCCTTAATGGTTGGACGCAACAACAGCCAATATTTCTCAAATTTTGGCTCCTTGGGGGAGCTAACTTCACACTTTCGCTGTATTTACTGGCGCCGTCAACAAGTTATCGTTCACTCGCTAACGAAAATAATGTACTCCCTATTCCTCCCTATGAACTCCCTAACGATTGGGATGAGTTCAAGCCTAATGCGGTTGGGTTGGGGGGCTAAGTTCACAAACGTCCATCAGGCCTCCCGTTTCCTAACTAACGGGGTGTGTAGCTCTTACTAGAGGGTTACGCCCTCTGTTCTTATCCATCCTCTCTAAAGATTTAAAATATACCCCAAATTATTTCTCCTAAGAGAAACACTGCCCCCTGTAGCTAATTAACGCAATCACTATAAACTATAATTTTTCCTTTACACCATTATTTTAGCAAGCATTCCACCCTCTATTGAGGTACAAATGCACCGACTCTCAATCTACGCTTAAGTTTTTTACTTAATATAGGAATTCTCATAAACCTTAGTTATGACTTTCTTAGCAAGATTTTCAATATAAACAAATACAAATTCAGGCATTCGCTTAAGAAGCTACTACCCTGAACACAGTAAAAATATAGCGTATGAAGTTCTCATATTTTCCTTCATCCATGTAAATTCAAGGTATATACATTTTGATTAAATTAATCTGGACTAATTTATTGAAGAGAAACTGAATTGGATGAAACGAATATTTCCCATTTCAATTTTAAATTTAATTTTTAAGTATTTTAGACAACTTTTAGCTCAGGACGGATGGATGATTATGAAATGAATTGGTAGAATTAACTGGAAATGAAATGGGAGGAAACGGGAAAAACCCAAGGAAACCCACGCACACAGTGTTCGTCCACCACAAAGCCTACATGGCATGAATATAGATAAAACCGACGATCCCTATCACCAGAAATGAGTGCGCTCTACCATTGAGCAACCGCGGCCCAAACATTTCCCATAATAATTAGAAAATAAATACTGTACGTACAAATATAAATTTTCAGTCAGCATTTGATGTATCGCAAAATAGTGCCCTAACGCCGCGCCAGGGCTGAAACATACCACTGGTTATTTGCCGTTCTTACAAGTAAGCCTATCGATAGTTCACCTTGCTTTTTCGAACAAACATGGTAGAGGAGTAGGGCACTTCAGGAAACCACCAGAAAACATGATTAAAAGTGCTTTCTCCATAAAGATGGGACCAATCGCCAAATGTTTGTTTCATAAGAATGAGTACTTATAATGTGATGTAAGTCGAAAACACACGTTTATTTGTAAAATGCTTGGAATAATGTAAAACAAACACATTAATGGATACGTAGTAAATGCGATATCATTTAGAAGATGTTGTTTTCATGGTCACCATCTTGAAAGCGGCCATCTTGAATGTAGCTCGATTTTTTTAAACGGGAAGGGCGTCATGTAACATATTAATCAGAAATACATTGGTTAAGTCAGTTTTGCCATAAATGTATTTTTGAGATAGATAATGAGAGTGAGATTAGTATGCGTTGTTAATTGAAAAGTCTGGAAATTCTCTGTTCTTATTGAAACAGTGAAAGAAATGAAGGCCAAATGCACAAGCAATGAGTATTTAGGACCATCTACCCAGTGCTCATTTTCTTCTGCATTAGATTTTCATTTCTTGCACTGTTTCAAGAAGAATAGAATATTTCCAGACTTTTCAATCAACTACGCATACTAATATCAGATCTCATTATATCTCTCAAAAATACATTTATGGAAAAACTGACTTCACCAATGTATTTCTGGAAAAATTTAAGCCCAGATTAATATGTTACATGACGCCCTTCCCGTTTAAAAAATCGAGCAAGATTCAAGATGGTGGTCATGATAAACATATCCTTTAAAAGATATCGCATTTACTCCTCTACCAAGTTTGGTCGAAAAAGCAGTGTGAATATGTTTACTTGTTAGAAGCCACCTGTTCGATTAGAACGTGAATACTAACAAAAATACTCGTATGATGAAGTGTTACTCACATTGCTTAAACAGATAATTTGAATATTTTTTTCGCTGATATCTCATAAACGTGAAGTAAAAGACAAAACCTTAAATAAAATACAGGAGGAATATTATCGATATCGAAATGATTAAAATCCGATATATTCTTATCATTCGTTCCTGATTTGAAACATATTATATTTAAAAGTTTGTATAAATACCTCGGCTTGTTGACAGAAAAAGAATGATCCTGCTACAGAGAAGCACTAATTTGTATGAAGGCACTTCGAGACAAAATGGACTTATGATGGTGTTTGAGGAACAAACTAGGAAACCTCAAGGACATCGATTATTGTAAGTGTTGTGATATTCTATCTAGATTAAAATCTTTGTCATGGTAGTAAAGATGTAAACGCACGCGATTACAGGATGTGACGTAGTATGAGTACGTAACCAGCACATAACTTAAATTAGTATTTCCCAAAGGAAATTGTTTTTTTTTTTATGATGATGATTGCTCTTTTAAAGTGTATTTTATAATATACGTTACATAAATTGACGTGTGATATGTTAGATGCTTCTAAGATTTGTGTGTGCAATGAGTTTTCTAAAGAATTATAGCTGACTTTCAGGTACTGCTGCTAATAAGCATGTATAAATGTTTCCTAGTATTTTGAAAGGACTCCAAATGGTTATCGCAAATAAATAGTAACTAGTTGTGCAGTGGGGACGAAAGTGATATCCTGCGAAGGCAGTACACAACGCAGAAGGGGGCGGTGCGAAATTGCAAAATGTTTTTCTTCTTTATTGCAAATGTCATTATAATGGAATGTTGTTTCTTTACCTAAGCAATTGAAACATTTTTTTAATCCAAAATTATTCGTGATTCGTCAACTAGTCATTCGATTTACGTAAATCAATCATTCTAGATACAATTGTTTGCATAGTTAGAAACAATTCTAAGACTAATAAGCGCTTCTTCTTAAAAGTGTTTCTTTGACGTATTTAAAGTTAATTCTGATTATTTGTGGTTATTTTATAATTTGGTTTAAGCAAAAGAGAATATTATCAACATACGATTTCTAGGCATATATGTATGTAGGGCAATGGCACCGATCGTCGGATATACACCAGTGGTCGGCCATTTATATATAAATATCATTAAAGCAGAACCTATGTCACATAAAATGTGTATTAAAAATATCTCCAGTTTAGGGAAAGCTTTAACTTGATATTTATTTTTTACCAGCTATCGATAAAGGCATTACATATCGGGGGAGGGGGGAGAATACGAGTTTCAGCCTTCGGTGATTAATTTACAATATGATGGAAATGTTATTTGAGAGCTAAGAATAGCATCCTAAAATATTGTCTTTTTAAATAGTTTTAAGACATAAATTGTTTCACTTTAGATCATAAATAATAGGCAATAATCATATCTTACTTACTTACCCTATGGCTTACAGAACTCGTTAGTTCATCGTTACAGTAACAAACGTTCTCCATAGGATTCTATCCTGAGAAAGATCAGGTCATTTTCATTACAACACCTACTTCTCGAAGATCCCTTCTAATATTGTCCTTCCAACGACGTCTCGGTCTTCCCAACGGTCTCTTTCTATCCGGCTATCAACCACGATAGAATATAGTCTTCGTTTTTCTCCCATCTAAGCTACATGGCCCGCCCATCATTGTCGTCGCGATTTCATTATTCTTACATTGGGTGTGTCGTAAAGTAATCGAATTAATTCTCAAGACCTTATTTTCAAACACTCGTAATTTAAGTGTATCTGCTAGGGCCGTACTCTAACTTTCGCAACTGTAAAGTATTACCGGCAGAATAACAGGTATGTTTATTTTAAATTTCTACTTTCTTGATATTAATCCCGAGGTAAGGAGTTTCTGGACTGAATAGAAAAATGTGTTGCCTCATAATAAACTACTTTTTATTTCTTCCGTTGCCGCGTTGTTGCTTATTATATATGCTCCTAAATATTTTAAATTCTTTACTTTCTTTATGTTCTCATTCTTAATTGTTATGTACATACAACGTTGTATTTCCGTTACTCCCTATGTTTCGGCTTGTTGATTGAATTGATATTTACGTTCTAAATGAGCTGGTAAGCTTCTAAGGACGGGACCTAAAGTTTAACGTGGGTTCCGAACCACTTGTGTCCCCACCGGGAATCGAACCCGGGACCCCTTGATTACAGTTTCGGCTTGTTATAAAGTATTTTGTTTCCTCTACATTTATCTGTAGACCTAACTCATCGCAAGCTTCTACTAAGACTTCGGTGTTACTTTGTAGTGCATCTATATCCTCCCCCATTAAATCTACATCATCCGCGTATACAACGCATTCAAAGTTAGTCTCTTTTTGTGGTCTTTTGTGTTTAGAATCGCATGTTGTAAGGCAAAGTTAAACAGTAATGATGACAAGGCATCACCTTGTTTCAATCCGTTCCGAATCTTGTATCCAGAGGGGCATTAGCACCAAGATACCAGCAGAGTTCAAGAGTTGCCTTGGCGAGGTAGTTCTGGTTATGATTTTTTTATTATTAAATCACGCTCTTTGAATTCTCGATTATTAGGAAATGGGGAGTGACCACAAGCAATTGTTAATGCATTGGGGAAGTAAGGTGCATTTCCCGATGAAGGATATTGAATATATTAATTGAACTGATGGATGAACTCAAGCTCTTTTGGTTTGATTCGAACTTCGACCTTAAAGACAGGTTAAATGATTAACTGGATATTAAAGCTACGATACCTTGCTGATATCTTCAGCCATCTGAATGCACTCAACTTAAGCCTCCAGCATAAACATTTTTCAGGTTCGATATAAACCCGAGAGAATGATAAAAAGAACTGGCGTTTAAATTCATAGATTAGACTTTGAAATCTACGAGCAGTTTCCTTCCATGGCAGATTTCGTCCAGATATCAGGAGAAAATGTTCCAAAGGATATCCTCAACGTTATTAAGTCGCATTTGGAGCAACCCCACTTCAAGTTAAGGAAGTATTTCCCGGTGACGCTTGAAACTGATATGTAAACTTTGGTAAACTTTATTTTTATATGGGCCAGTCTAGTTAGTTTGGACTTCGGCCCGTCACGATTCGCGCTTTAGCTGTTAAAATCCACACCCATGCCCCTGCCGAGACTCGAACTCGGGACCTTCGAGTCGATGGCCTACCGCCGCAGACCGCTCGGCCACCCGGCCGGTGAAACTGACATGTGGATAAGGAATTTATTAGCTGATTGACTATCTACCAACCTCTGTCTTACGCCACAATTTGGCAGAACTTTCAACTGAAAGTTTATTAATATTACAGTTTTTACAATTAGAAATAACAGACTTTTGGTTGAACGTCATGCTCATGACTGACTATCCTGAACTCTCAAGAAAAGCTTTGAAGTGCATAACTGTGTTCACCACTACTTATTTGTGTGAAACCGCATTCTCCCACATCACGTATTTGAAATGAGATTTAAGAAATAAACTTGAGCTGAGAGTGAATTAATATTAAATTATCACACATTAAACTCAACATTGCAGAGCTAATTGTTCAAAAGTAGCTTCAGTGTTCACACTAAACCGTGTTTGATGTCACTGATATTATAATTTTGCCGAGTGTGTAATATATTTGCTGTTTGTATTATTTTAAAACTCAGAGGGGTCCGTGAAATATTAATTTTGCTTTCAAGGGGTCCGCGGACTGGAAAGTTTGAGAACTACTGCTCTAGAATATATGTTATAAATGTAATCTAAGTTTCTGCCATTTTGAGGCCACATCATTGGAGATCTTTATTACTGGTCTTTACGTCACGTAAATTTGAAATTAAAATAATCCTGCATTTTCCCGAAGACTGTAGAACATACATTGCCCTAAGTTTCTCACATTTTGTTGCCCCAGAACTTTCGATCTTTACATCAGCTAGGTTTGGTATTCGTGAAACGCATTTTTTCCCGCAGGCTGAAGAACACACTTTGCCCTAACTTGCCGCCATGTTGTCGCCACCGGCATTTGAGGATATTCGATATTTCTTTGAAATGAAAAATAATTAAATATTTCCGCCATTTTTCTGCGCCATTTTTTCTTGTAAGTCAGCAACAAATATGTGACAGACTAAGAAAAGATTTTCTAGATGGACTTAGAGGAATTTTATATCGAGACTTAATTTAATTTTGATGACTGAAAATATATTATTCCCCTAGGTTCGCCCCTGTTTCTGCGATGAGCCCTCTCAGGGAAAGATGCTTTTAGATATTAATGATATATTGTCTTATATTGAGATATAATTACATTTGATTCATGAAAGAATAGAGTGCCCCCTGAGTTTGCCATTGTTTTGTAGTGAGCCCTCCGTGGAAAAGATTGATTTAGATGTTTTGTGCATTATTCCTCAGGGAAATTTCATATCAAGGTAAAATTAAATTTGGGATTACTGAAAATGTATTGTAGCCCGCCACTGTTTTTGTAGTGAGCTCTGCGCCCCCTTTGGCTTTGCCACTGGGTCCCTTTACATGAGTGCCCCCTTTACTTGAATGTGAAATACGCTAGTGGATAATATGAAGATCCCGGTCGCTATTAAAAAATAGTGGAAATAGTTTTAATATATATTAATGATGAGTTAGGATTTATTTATTTAACCATAATTTGAAAAAAGTAATAATGTACCTGAAATCATTGTCAGTCCAGTGTACTTCTCTTACAGAGATGAAGTTGCTTCCTTCCTCGTTCACTGTTAGACTTTAACCTCTTTGTCGCCTGTTAACAACGTGCTTTTCACTGCGACATTATTTTCCTGTTTACTTTTGATTTGCCGTTGAGTTAAAAGCATGGTCTTTGTTATTGATATGATTGCAAATGTCGTCATAGAATCTTATTACATGCAGAAAGTGAAAATAACTCATAGCTCTCGGTTTCAGGATCTATTTCATGGTTTATCCGTCTGGTGGCAGCACTTCCTACGTCGTGCATGGAGATTAGAAAGTGGGCATCAGGGTTGTCACACTTGGTACAATTGTACCAAATTCAGCCCTTTTGTCATTCATCCGTTGAAACCTGGTAGCTAATATTAATATTTTTATAACAGTACATGTCAACTGTCATTTCCATTTAAATTTGAATATATTTCCCGCTTTCTCTGGTACCGGTAATATAAAAACCTGCAGTGAATTTTAATTTTAAATATTCAGTTTTCATCTGTTTGTCTATCTTTTCAGCATAGAAGGAACTCTACGATTCGTACATTTTTTTTCCTCTAGAAAAAAGGTAGGACTTCTGAACCTTCTACAAATTTATATATTAATGTTTTCCATAAATATTTTTGAAGTCCTTAGAGGTATGTTGCACTAATATTTTCAATAGGAAGTTAATTTTAAATGTTTACTATAATAGAGTGAATTACTGGTGACAATGTATTACGCAGCGTACATTATTAATTTGCATATTCTTTGATCACTAGCAGATTTTTCCTTGTTTACTATATAAAAAATTCAAAAATATTTCTGGAAAACATTAATACATAAATTTGTAGAAGGCTCAGAAGTCCTTAACATAGTTTGCCATTTATTTTAAATATACTCAGAAAGTATGTTCTTTTTATGTTAAGCCTGCAATGAAGTTTAATTGCAGTACTTCGCTTTGCTTTCGACTTAACATCTTTGATTATATGAGTCTTCGTAAATAATTAATGACATGTTCAGACTTATACTGTAGCGTTAAAAAACACAAAGCATTACTTTTAAATATACTGTTGAAAAAGAATATCTATTTAATGCTAATTTTAGAATATTCACTAGATAGAAAAGGAAGTAATCAGTGCATATTTTTAAATATCATAATACAATTTCAAATTTAGTATTTTTTTAATCTGATAGTCATTTTTATTATTATTTTTATTTTTCCATCTAGATTTGTAAAAAACTCACACTTCATTATAAAATAGAATATTAGGAGTTTGGCTTGCAGTTCAAACTACTACTACTATTGTACTATAAGGTGAGTCTTTATCTCCTTGCCATTTGTTTATTTGATTGTTATAGAATCAAATGTAGAATCTAGTTAAATGATCTTCTAAGGACAGAACCTTACTTTCTTTCTTTCAGATTATAAATTAATCAAAATTTTAGCAAACGCCTCTGGCAGATTTTTTCCAGCCTTAAATATGTAAAATCTAACGCTCCTTGCTTCATAAGCATACGTCAAACCGTAGGTTTCGTTTTAAGAAGCTTGTACTCCATTTAGGACGTAAATAACAATTGAAATATTCAATCTTAGGGGATAATTTCTCCACTGGTAGGAACATTACACTGTTGAAATGAAAAACTAAAAATAATGTGACGCTCTCTGCTTCATAATTAAGGAATTCCCTCGTTCAGTGGGGATTACTGTAGATTATAAATTATAACTTGTCATTGTTTTTGTATGTGCTAAGCAGCAAAAGCTTTGAAGAAAAGCAGCCCTGAGCTTATAATACAGAAGAGTGCTTTTATAGAAGCTTATGTGTCTTTTATCCTTGTAAAATAAATTATTACGCGTTTCTAAAATATTTTATTTTAGGTTAGTCCTTAAATAAATGACCGGAAAACGCCTTTTCAAGTTACACAGAAGCTTTAAAACAAGTCACCAGTTTGCTTTCATTTGTAATTTCTCGTTTTTTAAATAGGTATTTTGCTGAAGGTGTATTTCCTTATTCTTGGAAGCAGGCTCAGGCTAATATTGTTCCCATTCTGAAATCTGGAGATAAGACCCATGTATCTTCATAAAGACCCATTTCTCTTTTATCTGTTTTGTCTGTGGTGTGTGAAAGAATCATCAAAGATAGACTTTATAATTTTGTCTCACCTTATCTAGTCTCTGCCCAACATGGCTTTCTTCCTGGTAGTTCCACTCTTACCAACCTTTCCTTGTTACTCTCTGATGCTACCCAATCCCTGTCCAATAACACACAGCTTGATGTCATCTATCTATATCTTAGTAAGGCTGTCGAAAGAATTGATTGTAATTTTCTTCTTTATAAATTAACTCACCGATTCAATATCCATGGTAACTTCCTTTCGAGATAGTATTACGAGACTATCTCACTGGTCGCGAACAACATGTTGTTATTTCTGGATCATCTTCTAATGTTGTTCCCGTTCTCTCTGGTGTACCTCAAGGTAGTGTTTTGGTCCCTTTCCTTTTCCTTCTATATATGGTCGATCTCCCATCTTATCTCTCGTCATCTAAAACCAAAATTCTTCTTTTGCTGACGACTGTAAATTATTTCGAGAAATCAGATCATTACAGGATGTTGCTGATCTGCAAAATTCTATCTCTGACCTCTTGGATTGGTGTAAT
>JAGDQP010076178.1:0-10085 GCA_022664845.1 Lepisma saccharinum
TAGAGCACGTAATAAAACACGCGTTTCAATTGGCTACTCATCCAAATCACAAGCAACGCAAGCTTTCATGAAATCTAGCTCTAAGTCTTGTCTTAAGGCCGCTTTAGACGATACCATTTCTCGTACGATCCCTCGTATGCAGTATCATCGGTTACATTTTTTGATCGCGTAAAGCGCGGATCGTATGATTTTTCATACTATCACCGATGTGTTCTCTAAATAGAAACGGTCCTAATTTTCAGCGAAATTTTCGTACAATCTATGACAGCGCCCCTATTGGCAATATAGCGTGCTCTCCTATTCGGCTGTTTGGTTATGGATTACGAGACAAAGAGAACATATTAATGTTATTACTAGATGCAGAAATTAACATACATAATGGCATAATAAACTATTACAGGTATAAAGATATAAAACGAAGTTTTTAAAGGAAGTGTAAAAATGTCGGTGATACTGCAGTTCAACTACTTCTACCATAGAGGACTGACAATACCTCATAATGCTACGTTTTGCATTCCTATAACCATAAAAGGTACTAAATACGTGAAAAATATAATGATAAAGTTCTGATGTGATCTAATAGTTACTGCTTCTTCTATATATTGTGCATTGCAGTTAAGGTGATTTTCATTGTTTTTCTTGTGAGTAGAGTACCGAATCTGCTGCAGACATGATATGTATGAAAGGAAATAATGTAGAGGATACCGGTATCTTTGCAATCATCCCCCCCCCCCGCAATGATTTTGATAAATATACACGCTATGTGCATCCGAAATAATGAAAAACATTGAACAGTCATTCCAGAAGTAAACATAATGTAAGTAGAGTGTCGACGTCAAGCCGGAGCTATGCAAGTCAATACGTGAGCTAGGTAATTAATCGAACGAACCAATTTTTATTCAAGGGTTAAAACAGCTGACTCTCCCTATTCACACCTATATACCTTGTGTGATATGAACTTATAAATCACATAAAATCTACATTACTCCTCATTTTTGTATTTTGCATATATTTCATGCTTATAGGAACGTAAAACGTGGCATTTTGAGGCGTTTCCAGTGCTCTGTGGTAGAAGTATTTAAACCGCAGTATTACTAATTGCCCCATATGTAGCCTATAAATAGGAACAACACATATGACTCCGAACTTATCACCTAAGACGGAAACATTTTCAACGTTTTTCGTGTGTCCGCATTGAAATATCTTTACTGAAGTACAGAAGGAAAGCTACGACACTTTCGTTACCACTGAAACCTAGTATAAGTTAGATTCTCTTGGTAGAATATGGCATTAAGACAAACTGAATTTCTGTTGCGTCAAGATTCATTATTACCGTATCAATATTTTAATTCTTTTCTATTTTTAATGGGCTACTTTCACAAATATCTGTGGCATAATTACCCTAAAAGCCTGAGATGTCACAACTATAAACTCCAGCAGCTTCATCATTATCCCCTCGTATCCAAAATTGTACATTGTAAAACACTATACAATATTGTATGATTTTTCGTACGAAAAATCTGGTACTATGGATTGTATACATTCTATCATACGAGAAACTGTACCGTCTAAAGCGGCCTTTACATCGTGGCTCAAACGTAATCCAAAACTAGTGTCTAAGGGAAGCACATGGAAACAAGGTGTGGTCCACTCTCGCTCAAGCGCAGCGAGTTAAGCCAAATAAAAAAAAGATGAAGATCGTAATGCAGTGCATTTGTAGCAGACAACTGAAACATTTTTGGTACATGACTAATAATTATATAGTGTGAATGTTTCCCTTGATTTTCTTGATCTAGTAGTGCATTTCTTTATGCCCAACCGTGTCGTTTGACAGTTATTCCTTCTGATCGTCAGACTGTCACATTAACATTCGTTCAACGCCTATCTTGTCCTCTACGACCTGCTTTTCATGCATGCGCTCGCCACGTTCGTTGCTTGCGATTTGGTTGAATAAGCAATCGAAACACGTGTTTAAGTGCGTCTTCTGCGTGTAACACGAGTTTCTATTGGCTGTGCATGGAAATCACAAGGAAAGCACGGGGCGAGCACCTCCATGAAAAGCTGGCCTTAAACATATTTTAGGAAACCACCCATGGCTAATGATAAGAGAAACGTCTAACCTGTCCACTAACTCCGCCGAATGTCAATGAAGCATGAATAAAATGTTGAAAAATACAAAAACAAGCAAATGGAAGCATTTATTCGTAAGTAGTAACAAAATATAGTAATGTACTTGTGAAAAAAATACCTGCATAGGAATCAAATCCTGACCTCACAACCACCTACCCGACGCTCTACCGCCTAAGGCTACCAGGGCAGCAAATTGTTTCGAAGGAGTATATGAAATACACTCGCTGTTCGTTTCTGAATACGTGATTTTAATGTGACGTCACTTCTTGGATTATTTAGTTAATCGAGTTAGTAAAAAATACATCCGTCTCGCGGGAGTAACACTCCTAACGTCATAATACAGAGTAAGTGATTATGTTACCGAACGTGATTGTGACTCGCGTATAATGAAAAAGAAAAGCGACTTAATCTTTTTTCATGAACTTTGCATTAAATTTGACGATGGATAATGAAAAAGTCTAACCTGACTTTGTAACGTATGTCCGTGGATTGTATTAAATGTTGAAAATTTAAAAAAAGGAAGCAAAAGGTGGCGAGTGTTGAAAAATGGAAAATTGTGTTGTTGTAAAAGAAAATCCCATGGCCAGGAATAGAAGTCAGGTCCCCTGGGTAGCAACCCGAAGCACTAGTCACTAGACCAACCAGACACCAATTTCACAGATTATTGGAACTGGTTATTTTGGAAGGGCTATTTTTCTTGAAAGCATGCGTTGCTTGCGATTTGGGTGAGTAGCCCCAATTGAATCACTTGTTTTATTGAGTGTTCTACGTGTAACACTTGTTCCAATTGGCTACTCATCCAAATCGCAAGCAACGCACGCTTTCAAGAAAAGTAGCCCTAAGGGTCGTTCAACGGACTGCTCATAGATGGGATTGCATGGAACACGTGAAGTGAGGAATGATACTTCCCCGAGAATGTCCAGAACTTTGGGACCGCTCAAGATCGAAAATAAAGTCGATAAAACTGAAATAAAGTTAAACTGTATACACATAACTCAACAAGTTATTATTTCCCGCTACTATAGTGGGATGTTTAAAATTTGTCTATACCCGATTGGTCTAATGCCCTTAAGAAAGGTTATCGAGCACAGTAAATGGTAATAAACGCTGCCAATGCTGTTTGCTTTCGTTTCCCCTCGTGGTTTGTTAAGTTTTGCACAGAACTCAATTAACTTCTCTGGTGTCAAAGTGTTTCAGTCTTCATAATACAAACGCAGCTCTTACCAAGGGACATGATTGCTACGAACATATCTAACGGAAAGCAATGCTTTCCCCGATGATATGGAAGAGAGAATGAATATATGTGTTGAGTACCTTCATATATAATTGGATGATAAGACTAAAATAAATATTTGGTTTAATTAATACAAAGCTACACAGCATGGTAAATGGCTACACATCAGTCTACATTAGTGTGTGCTGTAATCCTTCCTGCCACGTGCAACTAATGGTCTTTTTTTTTTCCTAGTTGAAAAACACGAATGGAAGGGATGAGGATGAAATAGATACGCAGTTTGTACGTTGAGGTCAGGAGTTTTTGGAGAGAGAAATGAAACCAAATAAATACCTGTTCGCCGCAAAACATTACTACATGTTTGCCATCATCAGAAAAGGAAAAAAATAACTCCCTGGGGTCATTTATATATTGTATCAATTATAGCGGGAATTAGGGGAAATATTCTATAGAGGGGAACAATTTTCTTCCAGCCACGGGTAACATGAGCTGTTTGAATTAAATGCTAGTGTAATTTTATAGAACAGACTTGATTTGAAAGTTCTTGTTGCTGGATTTGTTTACTTAAAACTACTATAAGCGAATTCAATCCGAATTCATATTTAGTTTTAGTTTTTAAATTCTCAAAATAATTAAAATCGTGCTTTGACAAAATTTCGTAAAATGCGTAGCACGGAGCTAGAGGCATTCAAAGTTATTACAGCATCGTTCACAAATGACGTCATATTTTGACAAACAATGACGTAAGTCGCGTTGGTGTAGCAAATCACGATAGAAGATGTACCGAATATAACTGTTTCACTACAGTTTATGATTGAGGGAAGCGCTGCATAGATAAGTTTCCTTTCCTAGGAATTGCATTGTCAAGGAAATTTGTTGAATTTTGTATAAGATGGTTTCTTTGTTGAGATTCTGTAGAACTGAACTGCGTTACTTATTCCGTAGTAGGCACAAGAAGAGATAAGTCGTTGATGTGTGTTGAGTTTGGCTCTGATATACGGACCATGTTGTTTTCTGCATTTATTTTCGGTTTGCCCTTGTATTTAAATGAATATGTTGGGTATTGTTCTTCTATATAGGGGAAAGTCCGGTAGTACCGGACACTTAAGTATTTCTGTTATTATCTGAAAGTTAATGAACGAAATAAGACTAAATTCTACCATGTCACACTTCAAGTACTTTTTATTGAGCACCCATGGCATTTTCTTCAATATCTCATATAAAGTAAAATATATACTAAAAAAGTAAGAAACAGTGAAATTTCGAGTCTTCCAGTACCGGACACCCAATGCTTAACACTATTTATCAGTCTGTGGGAGACACAAACCCACTGAAACACAGACCCACACACATGCAAACATATACACATGACCCACGCACACACTCGCGCACGCGCGGATACACCTAGTCCTATCTAACGTTGAAAGTACTTCAAAAGTCCATTAAAAATCTGAAATCTACAGTTCACCACTATTTCTGCAATGTTCACATGTAAAATATAGTATAATTTCGTTGTCTGTGCATTTGACATGTACCCATCCTTTATATCGAAGACATTGTACCCAATCTTCATCAAAAGATTCGAGGCAAACTTGTGAGCAAGCTTTAAATGGTCAGCCAAAGTGAACGCTGGTTTTAAAAATTCTTTCCTACTTAGTGGCATAAACATATTGTCCAAATCTCTTATGCAACTGACCAGGTGTTTCAAATGTTTGCCTAAATCTGTCCAGTTGAGGGATCAGCTTTACAGTCTTTCTAAGTCTGATGTCTTTTTTAGCCTATCATTCAAAGTGTTTCTTGGAACAGAAAAAGCTACAGATGCTTGTCTAATCGTCATTTGGTTCGATAATACTTTCGTTATCGCATGTTACATGTCACGTGGTAACAAGAGTTTCAATTGTTCAGTACTTGCTTTAAGTATCGTGAAAGTTTAATCAACTATAAAGGCCTGACAGAACAAATACATGTATAAACTAAACTAACAATTTACCTCGAAAAGCAGAAATCTCAACTTGCAAATAACTTTTGACAACCAAGTTTCGAAAAAATGCACACAACAGCTCATTGTTCTGACAGTAGTACACAAAGGAAGTCACGCCCGAACTATGTCACACAATGACTAATGCCTCTCCCACTGGGGCCTATGAACTGCAGACACCTAGCGACAGAAGAGAAAAATGACATTGTGCGGTACTGTAAGACATCCGGTTCTATCGGACTTTCTCCTACTGCATTTCGACGAATTCTGAATGTTTGTACATGATTTAGGTAGTATTCAGAGCATGAGCCACAATTCGATTTATCTGACTGGATGTGTAGTCCCTGTAAATTTGACATTACTTAGATCGAAGTGGCATTGGTGCTGTTGCTCTGGGAGGTTCCACACGACGTAGACGTTTTTAAATGTATGTTCCATTTCTGAGAAAGTTGTCTATTGTTGAATGATAAGTTTGTGGTGAGAACTCAGACAGCGTAGCTGGGTATACTAATTTTCGTTTTTATTTGGATGCATTTCTTGATAATGTGACCTTAAGCGTTATTTCTGCTTCGACTTCATCATCTGGTGTGTTTGGTGGAACTCCTCAGATTACAACTGATAACACAGGTAGTGACGGTTGTTTTATTGGTGGTGAGTTGAGTGTTGTGAGTTGTGCTTGATTGCTAAAAATGCCAACACTGTAGTTGTAGCGAATGTTTTTTGCTATATTTGGATCTGATGACTTGATTATGATGCCATTTTTAGTGGAAATGATTTCACTGATGTTGTCTCCAAGAAATATTTCATTATCTGTTCAGAAAGACATTTTGGTGTTTGGCATTTCGTATCGCTATTGGTTAACAGAAATGAATTAAGCGGATCCTATAAAGTTGGTAGTATGTGGTCTTCATGATCGATGGAGATGCCCATTGAATCAAGAATTTGATGCTGAGTCACTGATGTGATGTGTCTTCTCGCTCGGTGGAGAGTGAGAGCTTTGTAATGGAGATCTAAATCGTGAACTAGTAGACAGTTGGTTGGAGCTAAGTGAGTGCTTAATTGATTATGATATTTGTTTTACGAGTTGTGGCATACGATTCTCTGAATTTGATTTGATTTGTTTCGACATGTTGAAAGAGTGATGTGAGAATAGGTTAGTAGTATCTCCAGTAGTATGTATATGAGATACAGTGATCGTGTCGTACGCACTAGACACTGAATGATAATGATCAATCTCTGTTCAATTACTACAATGAGTTGAGGGCGCTTTGTTTGGATAGGGGCCCAGGAGGCGTACATTCTGTCTAGCAGGTGACAGTCGAAGCAAAAGTTATCTACTAGCTAACCCTGGTTACCAGAAAGACACACTTGATAGTCCAGAGATAACAGAGGAATTGGACGTGGGAAGGTTTACAAATAACTGGCAACCATGGGCTGAAAGCAGCATCAAATTACCAGGTGAATTTGGGAGCTGGATGAACAATAATGTTTACTAAAGTCGGGTCTATGAGCTGTACATGAGTATTTGAGTATTTTATTACGGTTATTGTATTAGATTCAATGGTTGTCTAGTGAAAAAGTAAATTATGCCATTGCATAATTTCATGAAAAGGCTGAATCTGAATAGTCTATGACTATATGTAAGTATGGAACTAACAGTCTCTTCGCCAGTAATCACATACGTCTACTCTCAGGTACGATATAGTTGGAAAAGATCAAATAAATTCTCCGAATAGAACCAGAGAGTAAATCAAACAACATATAGAAAACCTAGAATGTTAGCCTTTTTTTTCCTTTCCTTTGTGATATTTTTAACTACATCTTCATGAGTTTATGCATGTCAAGACAATCAAATATATGTATTATTCAGTACTCCGTATTCAGTCTCTCGTAACCACATATCATAGTCATTTTCTAGCACAACTTTATTTTATATTCTTTCTGGACACTGCTAATCTTTTTTGTTTTCATTTTCATTGCAAAAAACCTAACTGTTTTTTTTTTCTCTGTGGATTTTGTCATTGTTCTTTGTTCCTTCTTAATACGTCATAACAACCGAAACCTTCTCTCTGCTTCCAACCACTCATATTATTTCTTCTCGACAGTCTCTCCATCTATTTTCCTTTTTGAATGTTAACTAACTCTCTGTTTCATCAATTATATTAGTTCTTTACGACCAAGTTTTATGGAATGTATTCTAAGGGTTTATGTTTCATCATTCGGTCGGACTTTTTTTTATTTCTTTTTGCCTTTTCTTCTCTTCTTTCGATTCAATCTCCTCGAATCACAGGAGAGGTAGAAACGCGCATGCGTACACACAAGAACTATATGTACGCATGTTATTTGATATATTTGGTTGAGAATAGGAGTGCATTGAAAATATATGTGCTGATCTAAATTTTAAACAATTGTTTGTTTACCCACATTAGGGCAAAAGTATAATGAAGCGTGTTTATAGTCACAAAAGCACTTGATCCGACATCTTAGGGTAACAGCATACCCAAAAAGGCAAGTTGAAACAGAGCAAAGCGAAGCAATGCATGCCATACTAAACTTATATACTTCCGTGTGCTTTACTCATCTTTTCTCAGTCAGTGTGCGCGACACCCTTTATTTAGATAGGGTATATAATGGGATTAAACACTAAAGTTTGAATAGTAAAGAATCTGTTATTTGCTGTGTGGCCACACTTATATGACAGCTTGTGCTCAAGACTAATTTTACCATTGCGTAGCTGGTTGTGATCGAAGGATCTCTTTATACGACTCGTGAGGAAAAATACGTTTATACGACTAAGGGCTCATTTTCAAGCCCGCTTGCGTTGCTTGCTTTGTTTACGATTGGAGTGATGCCTTGTTTAGATTACTAACATTTTACGATGGTGAAACTTATGTGTAAAACTAACTTGCGTTCAGACTACCGAGCTTAACTTGGTTATCATGCTTGTACTACCATTGTCTGAAAAGAAACAGGTTGAGGTTTTCGTGGTTGAGTAAAGAATCTGCTTGTTACACGGGAGAGGATTAAATTATAAAAAATGAACACAAATGAATTGATTGAAACGAAAAATTTTGTAGAATAGGTCTGCCAAATTTTGTATGTCTTCATTCTTTTATATTTTAAAAGTAGTACGCACCACTATTATACTGTATATTTCGATAAAGAAAGAAATAAACTCACGAAGTGATTCGTGCCTAATAACTAACTTGCGTTTAGACAGTCGTTTCTTACTAACGTTGCAAGATAACCGTCGTAAGTTGACGCTAGTTAAATTTGAAACTCGCGTTAACGGTAACTACCGTTTACATTACTAAAATGAACTCGGGTTAACGTTAACCATGGTAAAATGTTAGTAATGTAAACAAGGCATGAGTAGCCAATTGAAACACGTGGTGTTTCGTGGTGTAGTTTTATTACTTGTTGTAACACGTGTTTCAATTGGTTATTTACCCAAATCGCAAGCAAAGCAAGCAACGCAAGCGGGCTTGAAAATGAACCTTAACTATTATTTCTCATGTGACTTGATTAAAGGCTTCAAAATAATGGGATAAGACAAAATTTAAAAACCCGAATACGAACGTCAAAATGTCACTCCGTCATCTTGGTGTGCCGACGTGAAAAAGAGTATGAAAACTGTCACCAAACAACAGTTAATGCGACAGATATAGGGTATATTAGTTATAAATCCCGACGGTTTAACATGTTCACAACACAACTAATCACTTTCACTTTACGGTCGCCTTTTCTTGTACGCGCTAGCCGTGTGATTCACTTGGGAATTCTATGAGGACCAAATAGAAATGCGGAGAGTACGTACTTGTATTGGATTGTAATCCAAATCGAAAACGAAACACGTGACGAGATCGCACATGAGAAGGCGGCCCAAGTCTTCACTACTCTCCTAAATTTTGGCTGGGCACACCAAGATGGTGGATACATTTTGACGTTCCGAATCCCTTATTCTTAATTTTGGCCTATCCTCTAATTCTAACATGATAGTAGGTTTTCGTAAATTCTAATACTTAGAGTATAGAATAGAGAGAACTTTCATCACGTCACATGAAACCAAGTTGACGGTATAGCGGCAGCCATATTGTATGACCCCATTAGAGTCCCTCTATACTACGAATGTCTCATTTCAGTATTGACAGAAATTGTCATGACGTCATGCTTAGCTAGTTGTAGCTAATTGTATATAATGACAAATAAGAGTTCCAAGAAGCAGCTTCTTTTCAGTTGCCAATTTAGCGTATTGGTAGTGTGGCGGAAAGCTAATCCGAAGGACCCGGGATCGAATCCTGATCTAGTTTTGTTTATATTTTTTCTTTACGAAAAATAACTTTTCTCTTTATATATATGCATTAGGAAATTTAATAAAATTAGTGACTAAGGGCACTTGGAGGTTAGGTAAGGTCAGGTACGGTGGTTTTTTTATTGCACACACGTTTAAATCGTGTTTTTCTCCACAAGTAGGCAAGTGTGACGTCATCCCAATTTCTGTCGATACTGAAATGAGACATTCGTCTCTATACCGGGTTCTGTGCGTCGACCAGTAGCCTTTTCGGAACGCACGTTTCTATCGTGTGGCTACAATGTATAGCACAACCAAGGCCACCTAGATAATAAGCCTAACGGATCAAATATGACGTCACCATCAGAAGGCCATGCAGAGTTCCATAGGATAAATTTTAGTAATTTGTTCACGCATTTTCTGTTGAAATATGAAGCTAAATAAGCCACATA
>JAGDQP010076179.1:0-10084 GCA_022664845.1 Lepisma saccharinum
ACAGTGGAAAAATGTGAAATAATAATTGGCATCCATTGTGGCCTCTTTTGCCAAAAGTTCAAGTGATATTCACAAGTGTGACTGCAGTAGACTGAACGTGTGCATGCTATTTCCGGAAAGTGCCATCCTGTGGCGCATCACGTGATTAATTCACAACAGTTTACTGCAGCAGTACAGTGATTCTTGTGTGACCTGCATCGCTCTGTTCTTGTGCAATCTGAGCTTCCGAAACATGAAGCGACGGTCCTGCTCGACCCTTCATTCTTCCATCCGTGTGAAACAACAGCTACATGGGTGACGTTTCCACTCGAAGGAGAAGGTTATCACCGCAGCGACAGATGCCCTACGGTCGAATCCAGCCCGTGAATTCCATAAGTGTTTCCAGCCGTTGTTTCGGCGCTGGCATCACTGAATTGTGTCCCAAGGACATTACTTTGAAAATGGATGTGCATAACGGAAACGTGGAAGCAGCTTTGTCATCAAGAAAACACCCAGTCTTAGAACTTATTGATCGACTTCATTGTGTCAACATTTAATTTCTCATTTAACATTTGCTTGTTCATGAGACGATCGTTTCCTTGCTTCGAAAGTTTCTAGAAATTAAATGGATCACTAAGGTCAATAAGATCTAAGACTGTATCTTTTCACACTGATCTTCCTCTCAAGATAAGTTTTGCAAAAGTATCTCCATCTGCTGTGGATTTCCTGAAACAAATTAACTCTACTTACATCATAAAGTTTCGAAAGTAGCGTCTTTCGTTACCACTTTTATATATTTACCAATATTTAAAAGAAATATTTTTTTGTCAAGGATAACCTATATTTAGATAGTATGTAATTAAGAATCTAACACACTAGGGCCATCTATAATCTAATTTTTGAACCATTCCTGCAACCGAAAAAACAGTACTCTAAAACCTCGTTTATCCGAGACTCTGGTTTATACGGAACGATTAGCGAAAAATAATAAATTAATTTTTTGTCTCTTTCCAAATAGCTGTACATCGTATACAAGTGAGCGTGTCTAATCAATTCCTCACAGTACAAACGTGCAGTGTTGTACTCAATTTGCCCTGAATTTATTCGAATAAATTACATCTTTTCTAAAATAAACCATTTTGTTGGTACATTTCTGTATTTGTAGGCGCTTATAACATAAAAAAATAGTACGTAAATCTGTTTTTGTTTTTTTCGAATTTCGTTTATTCTGCACGTATTCGGTTCCATCCAGTCCGGATAAACTAGGTTTCAGTGTATTGCAAATCGCGTTGCAACATATCCCGAGATAATAATAAAGTTAAAAAAAGAAAAAGTACCCCAGTAAATCTGAAAGGAGGTACCTCTTTGATTTTGGTGTAGTTAATTCGTCTCATAATACTCAACCAGAGCTGAAAACAGGACACTTTTGGTGATCCAGAGACCCGGTACGAAATTGGACCCGAATGAAGATTATCTAGAATACAGTTCTAAAGCTTACGAAGTTAGAATTGAAAATCAGATATTTGTTTTTAAATTTTTGTCAAAATATATTTTTATAAATTAAGTGTTCTTCTTCCAATGGTAGAAAAAGAAGTTCAGAAGTCCAACCAGATAAGAGAGTAACCTAGAAACAGTGATTCCGCCAGCCCCTCCACCTGTGAAGAGGTGTCACCCCTTAAATAATCTTGTCAACATCCCCCAACTTTAAAATTTTGCTGTGCAAAACTCAATTTACACCCTCCCAATTTTGACTTTACAGCCCCCAAACTGAAAATCCTAGCGGAAACCCTGCCTTTGCAAAGAAGAAAACCAGGAAAAGGAATTGAACAGGGTAATTGTAGATAAAGGAACGAACAACTAGCTGCACTATTTATTGAGCTTATATTTGAGATATTAAGCAACATTTTTCAAATTATACATATATCCCAAATTTAACCCAATTTAAACTCTTATGACTGAACCACTGAATTTGGCAAAGAATGTTTTACAGGATATCAATGAATCACAATTATTTATACAATTCAGAAGGCGGATATCACATGCTTTCAAACACAGAAATTCAAACGTTAGAAGTACAAGATAAAAAGGAATGAATTATATGTAATCATATTTGCTTTACTAGAAATAATGATGTTGCACTTCCGTCCCCACGTAATCCATTCACAAATGTATAAGTACGTGTCATTTATCAAGGTTACCATATCACATAAATTAGTTATCATTAAACATTGACCTGAAGAATTATTCACGATCCTGGTTTGATAAAATACAAATAAACTTAGATTTACACACTTTTAAAACATGAACACTTATTTATAAAGGGAATGAATAAATAAGAAAATTTAAAATTTATTTGGATTTTACAGGCTCTACAATACAAAGTTCTACTGAGAAAGACTTTCACTTATATTTATTGCATCGGTTAAAGAAATTCGTAAATTCTGTCTGAATATCTCAAAGTACATAATTTACAGAACGGTTAACACTATTTACGTGAAAGATCCAATAATAATTAAGATTATCAATTTCCTTCAAATAATTATAATCCTTGCCTTTTTTCTTCCTTATTTAAGAAGCAAATAAAATTCGTGGAGCAATTGTATCTTGCTATAATGCTCCATTCGTTTCAAACGAGTCAATACTCCAGGTAACAGAGACCCAATGGTTCTACGCTATACGAGTGAAGTCCACACAAGGCCATATTTTTGTGCTGACATACATGTTGACGAGGACTATCTAAAAACCGCTACAATCCTCGAACATTTCTTGCTACTCCGAAGTTTCAAGACAGAAAACGAGACAAAGAGAATATAATTACACGCGTTATTGATTAATGCACAAAATAATTAGTATATATGTTGCCACAATGCACTACTATAGAGTTCTTTCGAAGAAATTTCCAAGCATACATACAGTACTTTCGGAGCTACAGACGTTCAAAGACACCACAGCATCGTCGCAAATAATGTCATATCTCAACACATAATGAGGTAGGTGGTGTCGGATTAGCAAATCACAATCGAAGTAGTACCAGATACATCCATTGACGTAATTTTTTCAATGAGGGAGTGCCATACATAGACAGGTTTCGCAACGTAAGAATTTAATTGTCAAGGAATTAAATGATCTAATAAGTCAAGCATAGATATTTCCTGTAAGTTGCGTTCGGTAATGATAAACACTACCAATAAATTAAATAGGTAGACTGGGTTGTTCTTCAAATATTATTTGGTAAGCCGACGTCGCTTACGTCATTATTTGTTGAGATATGACGTCATTTGTGATGATATCACCTTAAGTTTTAGCTCCTGTCTCCGAAACTACTCATGTATCGAAATTTCTTCAATGGAACTATTTTCCTGTTTTGACGTAAATAATAATCTCCTAAGTTTGCACCATTATTTCAGGTATATGTGATGTATGATGAATGATGCTATAATTCATCCAAAGCCATGTTAAGATGAAACGGTAAGGAGATTCATTATTAGGACACTAATTCCCACTCTAACTAAGGCAGGATTTAGAATAGAAGCAAGAGATTTAACATCATCATCCAACCAACAATTACATTGATCATTACATAAAATATAATTCTGTTCACTTTCAACTTTCACCATGTTCTCTGACTCTAGATAAATATGAGACCACTCACCAGGAATCTTCAATTCTTGGCTACAAATAACTTCTACTTCGTTAACTAAATTGAAAATTAAGAGCCTATTTTGGGTTTCATTAACATATCTTTCTACGTCCGGTACTCCTCCATATGCAAGACATGTTAATACATCATCTGTGTACGTATCATCACTATATCTAACATTCATTTGCGAACTATCTAACACCCAAAGTTTGTCTTCTGGATCTATTAGGATGTCCACAACACTATTAAAAGAATATTTCACATTTGGTATCTGCATCGTCCAATTGGGAAAAGGATGTCCATACGCGGAATCTTCTGGAGTTACTTCCATAAGAGTTATCGGGACACCAATGTTCTCTCGGCTGAACGCAATAAATTTCCTATTACCAAGTGTTTGCTCTTTGCAGCTGGTTGGTGAAAAGTATAGTCCATGCTGTTTAAGACAGGTGAATATTTTGTTGTTATCTTCAATTCCAATATCCTTACAATTGAGTCCTAATGCTTGCGTAGCATTCCATTCAACCAAAACCAATATCACTGCAACAACTAGTTTCATTTTCTTTGCGAATCTAGGTAAAAACAAAAATTTTCTATTGTTAGCAAACAATAGAAAAAATACACTTCTACTATTAGAATTTACACTTACAATCTACGACTAATTATTATAGTACACTGAGTGTCCACTTTCCGAGAAACAACAAAATCGTCACATACGTGATACAATGCGACAGCAGAGTGGGGACACTTGGAGACAATTTTAATTTTATTAGAATTTAATCTGGATCATAAAAGGCTACAAGCTATATTATAAACCGCTGAAGAACGTACTCTAGCTAACCTACATAACATGGCATAGTAGGCCACACGATACCCGCCTGATAGCAAGGAATCTATTTTCCGGGGCTGTACGATCCGCCGTGGCGTATTTGTTGTGGTTGCTGAAGCCCATACTACTACAGCTAACCTACATTTCATAAAAGGCTACGGTTCCTTTTTTCAACTCCAATTTAACATAGCAGAAATTCCATAAAATGGTGCAAAGCTCTTTTTTGAAACACTAAAAAAAAACACTACTTAAAATAGCACAAATTACAGAGGCTACGAACCCATCCCATAGCAGAGTTTCCAACACAGAACATAGGCTACGGCTACGAAAATAGCAGTGGAATATGTGCTAGTTAACCTAACCCAAATAACGTGGAATAGGAAACTACGAAGCTCTTTTTCATCCCCTACACAGCAGGTCATAGCAGCGATTACATGTCCTTCAGGCTAGCTAACCTAACACAATATGCGGCTACGAGGACTTCTGAAGTCAGTTTCCACACCCTACAACCAATGGTCAATAGTAGACGGTAACTACCTAATATGAGTCTGTTGGCCATCCAACCTGGGACCAAGTCAACCAGATGGTACTAAGATCAAAGGTCAAATATTTAACCGTCTATAACTCGTAAACGACGAAACATATTGAAATTCTGTTTTCACATTTGGTATGAGGACATCGAATAGTATATGCGGAAAAAGTGGTGACCTCGCGGTCAAACGTCAAATATTTAACCGTGTATATTTCGTAAACGGCGAAACATATTGAGATTCTGTTTTCACATCTGGTATGAGTGCACTGAATAGTATATGCCAACCTCGAGGTCAAAGGTCAAATATTTAACCGTGTATATTTCGTGAACGGCGAAACATATTGAGATTCTCTTTTCACATCTCGTATGAAGGCATTGAATAGTATATGCTAACCTCGAGGTCAAAGGAAAAATATTTAACCGTGTATAGATCGTAAACGGCGAGACATATTGAGATTCTGTTTGCACAGTGATATGTATTTTGATGTGCTAATGTCAAATGTGAAGTCAGTTTGCTAACTCCCCCCCCCCCGTTGTCGTAGAATTATGAAACTTATAATGCTATTTTAATCACGGGAATGTTCAATATGAAAACTACATGTTTCTACCTGTTGCTATTTCCGAGATATGGCGGTTCAAATTTTTTCGTATTTTGCTCTTTTGGCGCCAGAACTATGAAAACCTCAAATTATGTTATTTTTTCACGGTAATACCGAATTTGAAAACAACTTCTTTCTACCCATTATTGCTTCCAGGATATGGTGGTTCGAATTTGTCGAATATTGACATTTTAGACGCAAAATTGAGAAACTCGCAGATTATGTGTTATTTGAGTCGGTGATGCCGAATGTAAAATTTTCTTCTCTCTACCACCTACCCTTTCCAAAATATGGCGATTCGGTCCCAGAATTATGAAGCTCACTAATTATATGATATTCGGGTGGGTGATACTTCCATAATATGGCAGTTGGAATAGAGAAACTCACAGTATTTGGGGTTGGTGATGTTTACTTTTACCCAACATAGCAGAGATTTCACAGGGCTTCCACCTTAGTCTACACTGTAGCTGAACTTGTCTCGCGCCAAATGCACAAAACCTTGAATGCGTCTAGCTGTCCATATATTCGCCAGGCTGCAGGAAAGCGGGATAATTGTAATAATTACTAAATTCACAAGACTCATGTAAGCAATTACACACAAGAAATAATATTTTCTTTGTTCTTTGATGACATGCTAAATGTCGAACATAACAAGTGCACGTTCGGTATAGAATTCCATAGATTATACAGAAAATTTAAAAACTCAATGCGCATATCGCGATTTGCCGGTAAATTGTAGACCGACGTGGTGTTGGAGGAGGTATTAAATGTGAAACTCCACGCTATCTCCTCATATTGTACTTTAATGACCAGCCCTTATGATCCAGCAGTTATGGATGTACTATATTTTTCTTTTGACAAATTGCGGTTATCACAATTTGGTATTACCGTGAAAAAACATTACATAATTTGAAGTTTTCATAGTACTGACGCCAAAAGAGCAAATTCGAAAAAAATTGAACCGCCATATCTCGGAAAGAGCAACAGGTAGAAACATGCAGTTTTCATATTGAACACTCCCGTGACTAAAATAGCATTATAAGTTTCATAATTCTACGACAACGGGGGGGGGGGGAGTTAGCAAACTGACTTCACATTTGACATTTGCACACCAAAATATATATCACTATGAAAACAGAATCTCAATGTGTTTCACCGTTTACGAAATATACACGGTTAAATATTTGACCTTTGACCGCGATGTTACCACTCTCTCCGCATATACTATTCGATGTCCTCATACCAAATGTGAAAACAGAATTTCAATATGATTCCTCGTTTACGAGTTATAGACGGTTGAATATTTGACCATTGATCTTAGTACCATCCTGTTGACTTGGTCCCAGGTTGAGTGGCCAACAGACTCATATTAGGTAGTTACCGCCTACTATTGACCATTGGTTGTAGGGTGTGGAAACTGACTTCAGAAGTCCTCGTAGCCGCATATTGTGTTAGGTTAGTTAGTCTAGGGGACATGTAATTGCTGCTATGGCCTACTGTGTAGAGGATGGAAAAGAGCTTTGTTCGTAGCCGTGGCCTATGTCCTCTGTTGGAAACTCTGCTAGGGAATGGGTTCGTAGCCTCTGTAATTTGTGCTATGTTAAGTAGTGTCTTTTTTTGAGGGGGGGGTGCAAAAGAGAACTTTGTACCATTTTATGGAATCTCTGCAATGTTAAATATTGGCTGTGCAGTAGCCTCTGTAATTTTGCTATGTTAAGTAGTGTTTTTGAGAGTTGCAAAAAAGAGCTTCGTACCATTTTATGGAATCTCTGCTATGTTAAATAGGGGTTTTAAAAAGGGGCCGTAGCCTTTTATGAAATGTAGGTTAGCTGTAGTAGTATGGACTTCAGCAACCACAACAAATGCGCCACGGCGGCTCGTACAGCCCCGAAAAATAGACTCCTTGCTATCAGTCAGGTATCGTGTGGCCTACTATGCCATGTAGGTTAGCTAGAGTACGTTCTTCAGGGTTTTATAATATAGCTTGTAGCGTTTTTTGATCCAGATTAAATTCTAATTAAATTAAAATTGTCTCCAAGTGTCCCCACTTTACTGCTACCAAATAGATGGCGCAGTTAAGCAGTGTTGCAGGCCACGGACATTGCGTTAGTCTGTGCACGAGAAAGGTTCTAACTGATTTTGAACAGAACATTATTGTCCTCGTCCAAACTTCAGGTATTAGAATTTCTAGAACTGCGGTACTAATTAAGTTTTCAAGGCCTACAGTTTGCCCGGCAAATGAGTGAACGAAAAGAACTTCAAGGAGAAAGTCACTGTTCAGTTGTGTACTTAGGATAGATAACAGGGGCAGATACAATTTATGTGCAAGTGAACAGGATGGCCAGAAGGGCACAGAGGTCAGCTGCTGACAATGTTGGCACCCATAAACTTTTAAACCTTTCTGTCGAATGTTGATACGGCTAAACCATTCCAGTCGATGTTCTAGGATTTTCATTTTAGTTATTTATAAGAAACACCTTACCTGGAGTTTGCCAAGGACTACCGAAACTGCAATGGATAAAGGTCGTACGATCGCAGGTGAATCCAGACTTATAATGTACGTACCATACAGATAAAGAGATCTCAGTGTGGTGAAAAACATATGAATCCATAACCCTAACAGTTAGGTGTCGAAGGTGTAATTGGTGTATTGGACCATCGATATGGAGATAAACATATCAGAAGATATTTGAACACAGTTACTAACCACTTTCAGTCTTTCATGCAACATGTGTTTCCAGAAAATCATGGCTACTTCCTATAGGATAATGAATTCTGTTGCAGAGCTGGTGTCACCACGAGGTGACGTTGAGCTCACACTACTTTAGTGGCCACCCCATTCCCCTTGACTAAAGCATATTGAAAAACTATTAGATATAGCTGAACGGGCTGTTCGAGCACTATCTTCCTCACGACCAAATCTACGTGAATAACATAACGCTATGCCATCTATGTTGAAAGTTATCTCTGCGGAAGACTTTCAGGGACTTATTGAGTCATTATTACGACCAATCAGAACAGTTGTGACGTCCAAAGGGAGCAGAACAAGCTACCAGGCAGGTGTCTCTATTAAAGTGGACATTCAGTGTACTGAGCATAAATACTAGCAACGAGAGTGGAGACAATTTAGTATGTAAAACTGGACAGTTGAGAAAGGTACGTTCAGACACGTCTAACCGATACGAGTGAATTAAACACAATTAAAGCCTCTATTTCTTGTGAAAAACGTCATTTTATATACTGAAGTGTCACGAGTGTTACTGGGTTAGAAGACTTGACTTTTCCCCAAAAGTTTCTCTAAAACATCTTGACATGCTGAATCAAATGGTATTTCTATAGATTTATAATTCATGTTTTCTTTCACATATATATAACCAATCACTCTGAATCACAATCAATTCGTACTTTTTTTCTGTTTGTTTGTTTACCTGTATTCATACTGAAAAAATATAAGAAAATCTAAAATGACACTGAATGTAGAAGTTTAAGCATTTCGTTTTCTGAGCGCATTACAGCATTCTAGTAAACAAAGTTACATTGTTTTTTAAATTTCCTTTTTATGGATTGAGCCAGCAACGTTGGCCTTAGGCCGTCACGTTTCAGGATGAAGTCCCTCAACGATCACACTCCCTAAAATGAGAAAGATGACTGCCAGGGCCTCTGTAAAGGAAAAATCCCCTGCATTTTCTTGGTGGAACTGAGAAAATCTTTGGAACACCTCAGCCAGGATGGCCGGCAGCAGAACTCGAACCCGGGGACCTCTTTAGTGCCGGCCGAAGTATACGAATTTAGCTACTGGGCCATATATGCTGGATATTTAGTATGTGTGTTTGTGTGGGTCTATTGCTTATCAATGAAGAGTATCGTTATGTGCCTGTGATACTAGCTTTTGTTTTCACGTTTCCTAGCTCTACATGAAATATATGTTTTGAATTTACTTGCAGAATTCATGTCATAATATGAACTCACGTCATAATATAAATATGTCATATTAAGGTATAAATTAGTCCTCATGTCAATATTAGCTTCGCCGTAGTGCAATAGAAGCAATATAAAATGTGGTATGCACAAGAAAAACACGGGAAATATGTTTTACTATCATCACATGGCTTCTATGTGAAGACAGGTTTAGTCCAATTTGTGATATTTGCAAGTGATTCCAGAGACTGTAACTTACAATGTACTTCGGATTTGTACTTCCTTTCTGTTATATAGCTTGATCGTAAGATTTATGTATGTAGATCTCTTTGATTCAGGTGTTATGCTAATTCGAAATGAAAAATGTTTCGATCATCTGGCACTTGATAATATAATTTGAAACACAATCCAATTTGTGAAAAAATCTCCGAAACATTCTTGGAGAAACTAGGCAACCATAACTGTCTGGATATTTCCGTAATTTGTCTAATTAAAACCAGGCATCATTCAATTTTAACGAATATTGGGAGCGAAAGAAAACTGAAGCGAGATTTGAACACGGGTTGTCCTGTTAGAAGTCTACATACAGT
>JAGDQP010076180.1:0-10084 GCA_022664845.1 Lepisma saccharinum
TAATATAATGATGAAGTCACCAATCTGAAGAATATGTACTGCCTACAATGAAATGTGTAGGAATTGCATTGAATTTGATATATGTGATATGTCTTCCAAAGCATATAAAGAAGTAAAAAAAATGTCTGTAAACCTACATTGTAAATATGGATACTCTAGTTGGGTTATAAAGTCTGTTGTGTTCACAATAAATAATTATAAGTTTACACCGTTGGTAACATGAGAACCGGCCGCCATTTCGAAGGCGCACATGCATGAAACATGAAGTGGAAAACGGTATGTTGACGTTAACATTGATATGATAACTGTCTGCGATCGCTATTCCGTACCACTGTCCTCATCACTGTATTCATTTTGAGGCTGGGCATCCTCCACACCAGCCAAACATAGAAACATGAGGTCGGAAACAAGTGCTTATGAGGAAAGGGTCGCATCTCTATTACATGAAAGAGACCTGTCCCATTTTCTTTTGTAATGAGTTCTTTATGTCATGTCACTTTTGCGAATGAGAATCTTGATGTAGCCAAAGTTCCTATCACATGGCAAGGATGAGTGTACACGTACAGGAAAATAGTACTTAATAGTATTAAATCTTGCATTGACTGTGAGGTTCAATAGAAATCTGGTTACTGAATTGTTCTTATTTTGCCCTACACAGCCATCATTGAACAAAATAAGATTACCCGCTGTAGGAGGTATCTCTATATTAAAAATCTAATACCAAAGAACATTCCTCACCTAGTATCTTGTTTCCTTGTCTTTCATTGCAAGGTGACCTAATCGCAGCCAGCTTCTTCCTTGCGTTAAGTGTTATAAGGAGATATGTGTTTCACATATCCCTTTTTGACAATGACCCAAATTTCCAATGTATCATAACGTTGTGTGGGTGATCCGTACCTACCTTATGTTTTCGCTGATAGATATGTCCCGTCCGGTAGATTCAGCAACCATGCATAACTTACTTTGCTGAAAATCACACCTATCCCCCTTGAAATAATGATGGAGTCGAGTTTTGGATATCGATAATTCGAGGATGGGCTCCATGGCGGCCATCTTGAGAGCTGTCATCTTGGATTGATGTCGATAATTTTAAATGGAAAGGGCATCATGGGACATATTGTTTCAGGCTAGCACGTTTCCGGAAATTCAAACGTGAAGTCATTTTTTCCCTACATATATTTGTTTACGAGATAGGAACTATGAGTTCTGGGATTTGTCGAAAGTTAATAGATTGTCATTCTATCATTACAAGTGATTTAGCATAGCGCTAACTATTTGTGAGCGAATTGAAAATGTGCTGGTTGTAGCAACACAAGAGTGATTGCAGCTGAGTTCAGTATGCGAAAATCGCAAAGAGAGCACACGTAACCATATTAAACATATTAACGAAATTTCAAGAAAGGGGATCTGTGCGTGGCAGGGAACGAAGTGGAAGACCAAGAGCCCCAACGAACGAGAAATGTCAAGGGCACTTGTGGCAATTCCGATGACTTTAGATGAACATAGTCTTAGAAGATAACTACTACAAGTCTATAGTCATATTTTATGACGACTTAGCCGTTTCTGGAAGTGGTGAAAAGGAGCAGCTAAGTGACTTGAAAGATCTGGTAGAGATATTAAGGATAGCTAATTTAAGCACTTAATCCAAATAAGATGCAAAAACTAGTTTATTATATTCTTACTTTGGACAAGCGAGCGTCGTTTGGAAAAAGTTCCGCAAATGTAGGTTGGACGTTGATCAAGTCGGAAATATAGCAGTATGTGCGTGCTATTCTATGAGCAATAATGACGATTGTGCCTCTATAAATGATTAAAAGTGGAGAAAGAAACCTTATAAAGTCATAATGTTTTGAATATGTGGTTTTCCTTATACAGATATGTGTGCAATTATTATTCTTTGTTTTCGCTACATTCTTTTCGACCTCACAATGCGAGGAAGAGAAGAGGGAGAGGCTATCCATTTTTTAACATGTGTGCATCCGAATAGCTTTCAATTTTATTCTTTTCTCTATGTGTATAATAATTTCTGGATTGCATGCGGAGTCCATGGAACATGGTGAAGAGGTGGTGATTGTTTGAAGTTTCGGCGAGAAACTTCGGGAAAATTGTTGGTGGTATCTAGAATTGTAGTGTAGTTAGCAGCTGGGTACGCTGCATGAAAATTGGTTAGTTGGTGTAATACATAGGCTGTAGTTATAAATGGTCTCTGAGTGTACAATAGATAATTTGTATGGGCAACTCTGGATGTATAGTAGTAACAAATGGTAGAAGGTGGTGGTGGTTAGAATGATATTAGAATATTTAATAGTGGTTTTCTGGGTTAAAATTTAGATAGTCAGGTAGAGTAGTAGGTATTAAGTAGTGGGATTGGTTTTGTATTGTATTTTGTATTCAGTAACAAACTAACACAGTAATCTGAATACTGGTCTGCATGGGGAACGGGGTGATTTTGATGAATCGCTGGTGGTTAGGTGGACGGACGCCTGGGACCTGGAACGTAGAGAGTATAGTGGGTATTGAGAGATAATTAGTAAGCGAGATATCGGACTCTGCTATAATTTGGACTGTAGTTGTTTCCATGGAGTAAGACTTTGGTATTTTTGTGAGTCACTGGAGTATGTTGGAGAAATCTTTGGGAATCTTCATTGGATTTTTTTGTCGTTGTTGGATTCCTATGTACCTTGTGACTGGAGTATAAATATTGATTGTTTTAAGATTTCTAGTAACTGACTAACCCGGCTAATTTAATGCAATTCTTAATTTGTTACCTATTACGTTTACGAAATAAATGAGTGGACCATTTAGTGCTAAATGTTCAAACATTATTACAAGTATTTTCCTGCCAATGAATAATTTACAAATAAGTTTGTTATTTGTCCGAATGCGATAATTTATCATAGAAAAAGCTTTCCAAAATGGTGAAAGCTCCAAAACGTGTATTGGTAAAGGCACATTCTATGTTTCTAGTAAATTTGTAACCAATTTGAATATTCCATCCTGCAATTCGATTAAAGAAAAGCTAAACCTCTAGAAAACTAGAAAAAGTTGTATTTTATTGTCATTATTTAAATATACTGTTATTATCCTATTGGCTGGGAAGAAAGTGTATAATTTCTTTCGTGTCGAGGTTCAATGGTCATTGGTTCCAGAGCTTAATTTTAATCAGTCCTGAGGAGAGACCTTCCAACTTTGGTCGCATGCGATTGCTTGTGTATGGTATACTCCTATGCCGGGGAGAGGTTCTATAAACGTGAACTTCAAAACTAGCGATTGGAGTACTTACAAATGTTGGAGAGAGGTCTTATAATTGCAAGTTTTGATCATTGGTAATAGCGAATTAGTTATGTAATTACGGTTCGAGCAAATACAAGCGAATAGAACATTTTTAATTATCGTAAAAAAAAGGTGATTCATTTGCATTCGAGATAATAAATCTTCGCTCTCTAGAAAACAATTAACAAGAAATCCTCACAGAGCGGACCAGTTATCTACACTTTTCTGCTGTTAACGTAAAGTCACGGAAGTAAATACTGCGGGAGTCTAGCAATTAATTAGTCTATGGTCTAGCATTTAGTTTCTATTTAACTATTACATGTATGCCTCTCCTCAGAAATGTCACGGCTTAATGATAACTGCCTGTCACGCCCATAAATATGATTTAAATAAAAAACTAAATGTTAGTTTTTATTCAACTTCCGTAATTTATATTTCGCCTCCGGTTACTGTACACCTCTTCAATTTCATGATTCCAAACACCTGCGCTGCTGTACTGTAGAACTAAAGCACTCTGTCTGTAGATAAATGGTAAAAAAAACTACAGTTTATCAGCTGTAGTTGCGAAAACATCAGAAAACAAATCAACACTTCAAATACAAATCACATTTTAACTCCAGTTTATTTCTTGCTATTCTAATATTGTGTTTATAGTATCGTGTAATTTATTGAAGTTTTGTCGGAGAACACTTATATCGAGCATAAGGTATAGAAAGCACAAATCCATTTTAGTATTTCTCTTTTACCATATATGTTTAAACAGCTGAATCCATCATTAACTTCATTTCATTCGTTCAAATGATTCCTTCAGTCGCCGTACTACATTGATAGTTAGACCTTTTGAGCTATAGTTAATAAACTGGAGAGTTTGATTTATATCTAAAGCTTTTCCTCTTGTAAATAGATACAAGAGGAAAATTTTAATTTCGTCCATGGCCGTCCTGTGTCTCGCTTGTGTTTCTGGCCGAACAACCAATTTTAACACGCGTTTCAGTATTTATATTGGCCTCATAGGAATTGCACGTAAAGCACGCGGCAATCACGTACATGAAAAGCCAGCCTATTTTCAGTTTAATTAAAAACGAACCAAATTTTTAGTTCTAATTAAATTTTATACGCTTATTTCCACTCTATGGCTTCTTTAAAGTTTATGTCTTAATTGGATTATGCAAATAGTGGACTTCGCATATAGGCCTAATAGAACATTCGTTGCCAGAAATAACGTACATCAGAAAATTGGCCGCACAGCAATAATATTCATAAGTGGGAGGTAAAATAATTGTGTTGTAGAAAAAAAAAAAAGAATCGAAATAAACTTTAGTCTTGACCGGGAATTGAACCCCAGCATCTCGGCTACAGCACGACGTTCTACTCACTAGGCCACGGGGACCTGTCAAGAAACGCTTTGCAAAATAAACTCTTTGTCGTTCGTTGTAATTGAAGTATTAACTCATTGAAGTACGCTACCTGACACTTTTCAGCTTGAATTTGTAAACTATGTTTAGTTGGACCATTGTATTATCTATAATCACTTCGGCCCTTCACGATTCCACTAGTTGTTCAGTTTCTAAAATTCACATACATCCATGCCTCTGCGGGATTAGAACCCAGAACCTTGGAGACTGGCATGACCACACAGCTACCACGGTTGGCTTCATGTCTTGACGTAATCACAATTTATCTTTCACAATTTATGTGTCTTTCTATCGTATTTCATGCACAATTTTAAATAGACAAAAAGAAAATGTTATACTTACTTGTAACAACTGAAAAGCAAGGACTAACGATGAACAAACTATGGGATTCATGTTAAATAAACTTACAGAGTTGAAAAATGAAGACTAAGCCACAATGAAAAAGATGGTGGTCGTTAGATAGTTACATAAGCTGGTTACATAAGCATTTCCAAATGTAAAATTAACATTTCATGACTCATAAGAGCAGTAAAACGGTTTTTTTTTTGTGACTGGACAGTTAGCACAATCATTTCATATCCAATGTCACAATGTGTTACTGATATATTCACACTTTGTTGGTGTTTAAACTTCACTGATCATTGAATCGGTCCATTGCTAAAAGGGAATATGTGCTATGTATTGTTAATAGCACATATCCGCTATTAACAACGACCGATTCAATTGTTTCACACATTCCACAAAACTGTGTTTCTTTTTCTGTTTTTTTTTTCTGTCTATTCTGTCTTTAATTGTCTTTTAGTATCAACGTCTCGAAGATTTAATGCTATAAATTTCACTTTGGTTTCGTAGTCTAGGGGTGTTTTGAGAATTCAAGTGCAAAAGGATCAAAGTTATGCAATATCTGATACTTCCTCATTAAAAGTTAAATCATAAAACTCTTTTTTTTTTTTTACTGTGTGAAAAAAGTGTACTGCTATAGCGTGTGTAGCAAATTGTTAAATGATTCAGATAGGTTAAACCCCATCCAGAAGAGTACAATGGAGGTAGTGGGAAATATAGCTTACTTGATGACGTAGATTAATTTAAATGGGCAGCAGTAAAGAACATCTACTAAACTTAAAAGCATCTAATGAAGAACCTCCATGGATATCGATAACTAAAATTAATACACATTCACATAACATGTTGTCGTTTTTTTACCTTAACGTTAATGAAGGAACTAATATTCACATAATAACATAATTAACCAATATATTTCATTAAGAGCTGCCATTGATATTCAAGAAGAGAAGTTTTTCTTTATTTCTCTGAATAAGGCAAGCTTAGCAACTCGTAACATCTTACTTCGTTTCGTTTCGTTTTCTTCCTTTTGGCAACAAAAAGTCTATTTCATTATGAACACTTTCCAACAAAAGGAGGGGGGACAATTATTAACTCTTTAAAATCCCTAGCCTAGGGCAAGGTTACAGACGTCCTCCCTTTTCATCTTGTCCTTCCTTCTTTTCTAAACATCTTGAAATGTCCTCCATTCTGTAGTGACCAGGTAAAAAGTTCCGAATTGGACATATTCATAATAAAATATTCGTTACCGAAATATCAGGCAAATGGTTCATCATTTGGTAACCACTTTCCATTTGTATTAAATTTTATTACTTGATAGGAAGATATCCTTTCCCCTTCCCTATCCTGGCCTGGGCCTTAGATGCCTAAGGGCCATTAATAAAATTAAATTCAAGGAAGAGACAATAAAAATGTATAATTGTGTATAACTTGACCTGTAAAACTGAAATTTGAAAGTAAGAGATTTCTCCTGTTCGTCAATGTTTTATTATCGGATTTTAAATGAAAGGTAGCTAATTAACCATAGTTATCTACCAATCTCAGCATAGCTGTCCTTCCACTGGAAGAAGAAAAAAAATCCTCCGTTATTAACTTTACTGTCTTCCACTGGAAAAAAAAAATGACCTGGTAACTCTGGCCTAGGGTGACCAGATTTTATAAACAAGAAACGGAACATTTTATAAATTTAGACATAATAAACGGAACAAAACAAGACACTTAAATTATGAACTTAACTACAACGTTTTAACTACCAAGAACTGCAAGGAAGACGTTTGATCAAGTAATGATTATCGACTTGATACAATACTTACATATTAACATTTGGACAATCTACAGAATTTAAGGTGTTGGTTTCAGAACGACAAATACTGCCTTTTACCATGTACTCTTCTGATGAATGAATATCTTGCAAGATTATAGGATTATTTAACAACAAACATAAAACAAACACTCTTTACAAGTAAGACCCTGAAAACGAGACTTGACAACAATTGCTTGTCTCGTTTCTGTTATAAAATTGTTTATCTGATCAGCCCATGGAGAATTTACAATTATTTAAAAGGTTCTTTCAACAAGAATATTTGTGCCTGGCATGGCCAATGTAATGCTTGCAACGACCTCAATGTTTTTACACTCAATGCCTACTTTTTTAAGTACATGGAATACAACACAGCACCTTTGTTCGTGTAATCCTTGTGTCAGACGAGTTGTTGGTATAAAATGGGGGGACCAGATGAAACTTTCAGTACTTGTGCACTGGCATGTATAGAGCACGAAAATACGTGATGGATATTTAAAAAATGTAGCTATTCAAGGTGGCGGCCTTGAATAGAACCCAAAATGTGGACAATAGATGGCGCTATGTAGCGTGCTCCAAGTCATTGATGATTTAAAATATGATAACGAACATTTGTATTACATTGCTTTTTTGTTGTTTAAAGAAATATTAAAGTATTAAACCTGTCTTAGTAGGTATAGTCATATTTAGGTTAATTCATATTTATTATCTTGTGTATATAAATGCTTCCTAAATCATTGTTACTGTAGTGACTTAAGAGTAAAGTCCTTGATTTACTAATCATTAATTAACCTAGCCTAACTTTGTATGGTTAGTGTGCTCACGAGGACCTTGTGTTGAATATGCACAAGCGAGAAAAGTACGCATACTTGCAAATTAGGATTGACGGCAATTTTCATTGTCGGAGGGTATAGTTAGCCCTGAGATAGCAGTCATTGCACAAAGACTGATCATCTTATCATCATCAATTTGTCCGTCATCCATACTTCTGGGGGCTTTGGCCCTTCTCATAGTCATGACAGACCATCTTGGATATCACTCAGGACTACCTCAGACAGTACAAGGACCTCAGCAATACACGAACATCGGCAAAGTTACCAATAAGAGAAACCAAGATACATCTTCAGATTCTCGATCTCGCTCACGTTCACCGATGGAAAACCGATCAGGACAAACTTATCCACCTCACAAGAAGACTCATACAATTAGCGATTCGGACACAGAACAGGAATAGCACATGGATATTACCGATAGAGAACAATTTCCAGATCTAACATCATCTTCAGTCAATAGAACGCATTCATATTTGCTGACTAACTTTGATCCAAAATTTCAGAATCCGAAAAAACTTCTGCAGCAGTTCATGAAATACATCTCACGTGACATCATAACTAGACTCATACCTACAAGAAATGGCATCGTTATTCACACTACAGATAAGGACCTTGCAAGTAAAATCAGAAACCGTCATAGCTTCGAGATATTCGGAAAGTCAGCAAAAATCACACGTATTGAGAACAAACAGATCCGTCAAACACAACCACCTCGCAAACCACCAACATTATCTGTTGTTATCCGTGGCGTGGCTCCAGATGTAACAGACGATGAGGCAGAATTAGAATTAAAACAAGAGGGACACTCCATAGTAAAATGTATCAGAATTAAAACCAGACAGGGAGAACCAACTTACATGATAAAAGTCCTAACAAACAACCAAGAAACAATAGACGATCTGCTGACAAACGGTGCTTATATATACAAGAGACGATACAGGGTAGAACCCTCTCACTCACCTCCTCCGATGCCCATACGATGCGAGAAATGTCAGTTATACAATGCACATCCTACAGCTAAATGTCCAAATGATATTAAATGTGGATTCTGTACTGGTTCTCATAACACGAAATCCTGTCCGAATTTGCAACAACCACCGAAATGCAACACTTGCAGTCAACCACATCCAACTTTCAGTTATAAATGTAAAACCAGACCTGCAGCGGAACAAAGTAAACCTGAGTTCATCGTCCCAATCCGAACACCAGAAACTAAACAGCACCAGGAGACAACCATTACTTCAGTATTTCAACCCATAACAATAGATCAACTGCTCTCATTCATAACAGTGACTCTACAGAACCTGCATCCTTTTCAGCGACAAAACGTCTTACAACAGATACAATATGCAGCCAAAACAGCACTTCACGTTAACTTCAATGCCACGTATTCAGGCCCTTATGCACACTTTCATGCCTATGCTCTTGAGACAGAAGTCTAAAACCATACCATCTACAATCTCTTATGTTTATCTTCATGAATATACGCTCACTTCAAGCCCATAAACCTCTATTTGAACAACTTTTATTAGAAGAACATGCTCACGCATTTCTGCTGAACGAAACATCATCAATCTAAAATCATCAATGTCATGTAAAATTCCACGCTATTCATTACAAGACAGTCAAATTCCTGCTCAAAGAGCTAACGGCGGTACGGCCATAGGTTTTTCACCTTCAATAGCCTACAGACAATACAAGCCACAACTTCAAAACCTACCTGAATATATTATCGCCACTCTACTACCATCACAACTACATAACTTTGGCCACCATCTATGTTCGCCCAGGGCACCCTATACCAAACAGTTTCTTCGCCTACATTTCTAATAACTTCAGGAACTTCATTATAATGGCCGATATAAATATTCACAGCCGTTCAGACAGAGAAAAAACTGACTTCCATGACTATATAGAATATCAAACAAACGGAACAGTTCATCAACTTACAAAACCTACTCGACCCATTTCAAACACAACACCAGATATAGTAATTACCTCTACCAGTCTTTTCAACCGTTGCACCGTCGAAGTTCTAGACCTTCTTGGAAGTGACCATACTCCTATCAAACTCACTTTACAACAACGCCACCAGCCAATACAACAAACGAACTTGACACGTCGAGAAGTTCTTAGATTCGACCAGGCTAATTGGAATGGGTATCGAGAACAAATTCAAAGTAACGTTCAGCATCTGACACCACCGTCATATGAAAACGAACTGTTTACAACCTCAGAACATATTTTTCAACACCATAAAAGAAGCATCAAATCATTACATACCTAGCAGAACCATAAACCCTTACCGTCTGAAATTACCTCCTCAATACCTACCCATAATCCAACGATCCCGACAATTTTACCGTGACTATCAACGGACACGAAACCCTATCACGATCATCCCCTACTAGATCACCCAC
>JAGDQP010076182.1:0-10084 GCA_022664845.1 Lepisma saccharinum
ACAAATGATTAATTTACATCACGCTTTGATCGAAAGACGACCGGAATGGGCCCGAAGACATGGCAATGTGATTGTGTTACACGACAATGCGCCGTCTTACACAGCAAAACCAGTGAAAGACACCTTGAAATCGCTTGGATGGGACATCCTTCCGCACCCGCCGTACTCCCCAGACCTGGCCCCATCTGACTATCACCTCTTCGCATCAATGGGGCACGCGCTCACAGAGCATAACTTCAGCCATTTCGAAGGCGTTGGAAAATGGCTCGACGAATGATTTGCCGTAAAAGATAAGCAGTTTTTCTGGCATGGTGTGCATCAATTACCTGAAAGATGGGCGAAATGTGTAGAAGCCGACGGCCAATATTTTGAATAAAACAAAATTAATTTCCCTTAAAAATTACGTGTTTTCTTTACCACAAAAAACGGCAAAAACTTATGCATACACCTGGTATAGCCCCGGAACAAAGCATTTGCGCACCCTGGATGGTTTGTATTTTTATGTTTTTCTTATATTCATGTCAGGAATCTAATGATGTGGTTTGTCGATATTGTTTTGCAACATCCTGGATATACTGACAATGTTGGATCACTCTCGGCCCCGTGGAACATTTCTAAATGTAGTCGAAAAGCAAAGTTTATAAAGGAAATTGCAAAATATGTAGGTTTATGTAAAATCAACACGAAATATGTAACATAGAAGAAAATATGTAAAATGAAACTCACATATAATGATACTAGTGTTACAATTCATGAATATTTCTACTTTCTAGCGTCCTACATAACTACAAATGGAATATGTAATTACATACAAATCCTAGCTTTAGTCATAACCAAGTGTGACATAATGTAGGGATGCATGATTAGCAAGACTTCTTTTGTATTTGTAACCCCTACTATTACGGGTTGGTTACTCCAACCATATTATTTTTCGAGTGTTGTCACGTTTAAAATGTCTATTTTCAGATGCTAAAAGTAAGAAGATTTGAAATACTGCAAAATGTGCTCGAAGACTTGATAGAAGAATACGGACCGAAACGTGCTCTTGAGATGATTGAATACCTGAAAGATATTGTGAACAAACTCGTATCAAAGAAGAAAACTACGCTGTAAGTATAGTAACTCAGTATTGTAACGGATGTTTGTTATAATCCTAGTCATCGAGAAAACTTTTTAAAATTGTATATATGTTACAAGGTAGTTTAGACTACTTGTAACTGTTTTTTCTTAATTAATTCCTCTGCATTATCTAATTATTGAATATTAGGGAGGAATCTGTGATGTCTGTACTGAATATCTTCTATGTGCAATCCTGTTGACTCGACAGAAAATTATATACGCTTCATTGTAGTCTTTTTAATTACTTAACTTTTATGTATGTATTTATCAAGTATTTCTTTTAGGTTAACTCAAAAAATCAGAGCCTGAAATATAGGTAACGGGAGTTGTCTTAAGCCAGGTCATTTTATTAGTTGAGAACCATTAGTCGAGAGAGGAGATAGCTCTTTATTATTCTGCCAGCCTTGTTTGTTTTGCTGCGCGCTTTCTTATCCCTATTTTAGTTGAGACCTACGTTCGAAAGAAACCGTTGGCTGAGACAACCGCTATTTCTCTGTTTGAAACCGAGCCGCTGTAGTTCAGTGGTAGAGCGTTTGCATAGCATTCGGGAGGTCATGGGTTTGATTCCAGCGGCCAACCATCCTGACTGACGTTTTTCCAGGGTTTTCCCTAGTCACACCAGGCACGTGCCGGAATGGCACCTTCAACATGGGCCCTGGCCCATACCTTCCCGAATCCTTTTCCCCCTATCTCGGCCCGAGCCTTAGATGCCTAAAGGCCATAAATAAAATTCAAAATTCTGTTTGAAAATTTCCGTTGGTTTTGAGAGGTTATATATACTGTAAGTAAAGATGGAGATAGATCCAGTTCTTTAGAAGTCTTCAAACAGCGAGTTTGAAAGGGTCTGTTTACCCAGGAGAAATGTAGTCGCTAAGCTTACCTCCACTTGTCGAGTGGGGGATGTCGTCGTCTAGACAGTACACCTTCGAGAGAAGAGATATCAGGTTAATAATTTTAACTTTCTATTTAATCAATACCAGTTCTTTGCGAAATTGGTGGTACCAGCTGAGAGTTCGTTGTTCAACGCTTGTCTAAATTGTCAATTTGCATATAGGCCTAGTTGTGTATTCTTTAGAAGTTATTAAGCTCTCAGAGCTGGTATTTTCAGGTCTGTTGTACCGACACTTTGAATATTTGTCTTGAATTGTGGACGACTGGCAAGCGGACTAAGTAAATCGAAAATGTAGTTTATTGTCAGGAAATGAGGCTGATTCAGTACTTAATTGAGAGGCAAATGAATAGTATAAGGTTACGAGAACTCTTCCGTTCCAGGATCTCTATACTAATCATTTGTTAACTCTTGTTTAAAACAGCGATTTAGTTATTTTTGAGAAGCTAAATATTTTTGTCATTCATATAGGACTTTCGTGTTCAATTGATAATTTACTGTGAATCAGACCGGAAGCATTAACTGTAAGGCGAATATTAGGGTAGAGGATTTTCAACCCTCAAACCTTCAAGTAAGGGACTACCTTTCTTTTTATTTACGTCTATCCCGATGTAAATTTAATGTAATTATGAAGGATCCTTCAACGCTGGCCTATCTTCCGGGCAACTGAATAAAGTTAAAGAACGAGCGGCTTTACCTCAAAGAAAGGAAGACGTCGTCAGACCTCATTCTTTTCGCATGATGCTGGAATTCAGCAATAGGGATTAGAACTGTTACGTTCTTGTGGGGGGAGATTTCATAGGGAATCGATCACAGTTCTGATTCATTCTGGTCTTCAGACTTAGCGATTGCAGCGGGGTTTCGTAAGTTAGCACTAGGAAGATGTGCTTTTAATCGTTGTTCGAAAGTAATTGTAGGGCGGTGTCAGAAAGAGCTCTGGTCTTTGTGTAAGAACGCCGATTGATCCACTTCGTTGTGTAAATAAATTTTATATGTATATTCATCCTTAATCAAATATTTTATTTCATTGTTGTTGTCCAAGTTGCAGCCAGACAAGTTCAAAATTTAAAAATTACTACGAACGTAGCTTATTGACCTACATATACCAGTTGTGTCGCATCCCTTAAGGATAGTCGATATCGAAACCGCCGCAACGTGGTAATAATTTGTTGTGGTTTGCCGTTAGGAAATGGTAGGAGGGGATGCATTCAGAGATAAGAAGTGTTTATTCATTGAATATCTATGGCCTGGCAGGATATCGGTCGCGGGAGTCATAAGGTTCATCTGACTCCCGAGATTGTTGTTACCAGAGAGTTCTTTCTGCATCTTTTCCATATCTTCTTTCTCAGAAACGAGAACATTTATTTCTTTGACGGATATCAGTTTGATTTCCGGGGTCGAGTCACTGCGCGATTCATGAAGATTCTGGTCTTCTGGTACTTCGTTAACTTCTTTTTGGGTTATGCGTCTATACGCAGAGAATACAACTAAAGGCGACAACACCACAATAACCCCATCTACCATACAAACATTGATAACCTTCAGATAAGATAAGATAAAATTAATTTTATGGGCGGTAACAGCACTGTGGCATACGCCCGTCCCGATTGATAATCTTCACTTTAATAAGTGTTTTTTTTTATATCTAATTCACGTATCATGCTTTTATATTTTACAACTGATTCAACAGATATTAAAAGAAGCTTTCTACTATTCATAGTATCGAAAGGTAATCTGAAAACCAGTTTTTTAAATAATCTGACATGTAAAACTTTCGGGAGGCCTTGGGTTCGATTCCAGCGGCAGACCATCCTCACTGAGGTTTTTCCAGGACTTTCCTCAGTCACACCGTCAAATGCCTAAAGGCCATATATAAAATTCAGATTCAACAATGTAAAATGATGTGTGTCCAAAATATTAAGAATAAATCCATTTAGCGGTTACCATTTTCATTTGAACACATTTGTTGTAAATGCACTTACTCTAATGACAAAATAAAAAAATACCCACATTGCTGATAGCGCTAACACACAGAGATCCGTATAAACCTTAACAATTTCAATGTGGAAGTGATTGAAAATTTGAAATTTCTTTGTATTGTTGAATTTGCTCCAGCAGAATCAGTTTACGGCCCCTGGATGAAATTAAAATGCGACTGTCGTCCTATATTGTATATCGTTAAAAAGTTAAGCAGTTAAGGCCTATGAAAGTGTCACTTTATAAACAGTCAGAGTTTCTTTACATTTCATACCCGGCGGGGTTTAAAGTTAGTTGAATTTAATTCTGTTGGTCAATACGTTTGAATTTAGTAACCTAATTCTTCGGTTTCAATTCCGAAATCCAAGATGGCGCACCCAAATCTTGTAAAGATTTTTCAGAATACAGTCTTGCCAGATTTTCCAGTCTTGCCTATGGTCATCTTAGATTCTCGAATCTAGAAATTTTTCCACGTAAAAAATGTTACAACGATTGTTAAAATTAACTCACGTTAAGATTAAGATGGAAATGTGTGAAGTTAATGCTCGCGTGGAGGTCTAATTAACCCTTATTTGTTTTACTTTATTCATGCTCCCCGTATCGCATAAATATATATCTCAACATTCTGTAGATTACCTTAGTCCTTACTAATATATTTTACACAAGGTGGAATTCATGTAACATTTGATTAAATTTTCATGTATTTTTTGTAGTATATATCTCGAAACATTCTGAACTAAAAGTATAACTTTGTAATAAAGAGTAGAGATAAAAAATTCATTTCACATTCTTCTAATTAAATGCGCCAACATTACCAACGGACATTCCTCCAAACACTCAACATCACTTTGCAGAGGGTGGATATCCTGTTTTGGCACAGCTCCTGCGCCCCCCTTTAGGCACTCACTGTCATTTACTTGTAATGTTATGGTAGAGAACAATGTTCATCCCCTGTCATCATTCTGTTCAGAAATGGCTCACGTCTGTGATGGGTGAACAGGGAACTGCAGAAGTCAACTGGCTGCTGCTTCTGTTGAGGCGTTACTGCATGGGGTACCCAAGGTCCTGCAGATGACGATGAACGGTCGAATGAGTGACATGGAGTTCGCTGGCCAGTTCTTCAACAGTTTGTATTGGATCTGTCTCCACCGCTGCTCGCAGTGCATCGTTGTTCAGCTGCACAGGCCTCCATTCTCTTGGCTTATCGGCGAGGCTGATGTTCCCAGACTGAAAGCCCTGGAACCACATCTGACACTTTCGTACATCAACAGTACGGCATATACGGCATTGATGTTTCGTGCCACTGCGCTGACTTGATGTCCCTGCTCAATTTCACACAGTATGACGTGACGCATGAGATCTTCCGACACTGCCATGCTCTTGTAACGGTCAACGCCTTTTGGCATCTAAGAATTGTGCTGACGTTGTCGCTGTGCGTCTCTAAATATACAAATTGTGCGGACGTTGCAGCTGTGCGTCTCTATTTTCTTATCTCAGAGTTTCTGCGGTTCTTGACGCTTAAACTTTAAGCACGCGAAGATGATGAAGACCAAGATGCCCTCTTTACTTTTTACCTTCAGTGAGGTGGGTGGGACGAAACTTGGCATACAATGAAGTCTGATCTAGAGTGTTTCACTCTAGCAAACCTCATGCTAAGTTAGACAAAAACTCGTTCAATTTAACGAATGATCAATTAATTTTATTATCATGCACCATAAATTCGTGACAATAACAACAACCGTCTACAAAAACCCTCCATGGTCCATTTTGTCACACTCTCGTAATAACCAACTTGAACATACGTTAACCTAAATGAGAACATTGTTATAGATAGGGTAGTGCACCTAAAACTATGCTTTTTCTTTATAATACGCTATTTCAAAGTTCCCTAGATTATATGTTCATAGCCTGTAATAATCTAACAGATTCACAACTAGAAAAACTGGAAATTATACAAAGAAAACTACTACACAAATGCTTGGGGTTAATGAACAGCACACCAAACCTCTTGACGTATTCTGAATCAGGTATTTTACCCATTAGATTTCGTAAAGAATTCATTATTATAAAGAATATCCTAAAAGATGAATCAATACTTGAACATAAATCACATAAATATACTCAGGAAATATTAGAATACTTTCAAAGACGAAATATTAATATAAAAAATCACAAAAATTACTGGTATACTACTTACATGGATTACCGTAATGAAATAGAAGAAATAATCACTACACGGCATCTCCCTCTTTTCTCTCTTAAATTTACTTCAAATCCTCGCATTGATATATCAATAAAAAACTATAAACATATGAATTTCTATTATGATAACTGGAAAGATTTCCACTACATTTATACTGACGCTTCTAAGCAAAAAAACTGGAACAGGTACAACAATGTATGATCCAATATTCAGATATCATGAAAGCAAACGTTTACCAAATAATTTTTCTATCTTCAATGCAGAAATTTATGGAATATATATGGCTCTTAAATATTGTAAACAATTAAAAGTCACAAAAATTCTTATACTGTCAGACTCGCAGGCTTCAATCTTAGCACTTAATGGAGAAGAACAAAAATTATTCAAAGCATCACCTTATATAATCAACACATTATATTTGTATGATACCCTTATCAAATTAGGCAAAAACATACACATTACTTGGATACGTGGTCACTCCTTTTGTAATATAAATATGCTAGAGAAGCTGTAAACAATATCGAGATACTCAATCTTAGTGTGCACTGGGAAGATTTAATATATACAGTTAGGGAAAAAATCGAAAACAAATGTATAGAATGGATACAGAACACACCTCAATTCTCAAATCAAATAAACACACCACGTATAGAACAACAATTTAATACTTCTTGGTTCTTCTTTACTAATTTACCTAGACAGGCAATAGTTTTAATAACAAGATTAAGATCCAACCATGTAACCACCAAACAACATCTACACAAAATCAAACTAGTTATCTCACCACTGTGTGATTGTAATGAAGAACAGCAAAATGAGACTATAAATCACTTTTTTTTCCCAATACCCATTATATGAACAACATAGGCTTCCATTTTTAAAAAAGCTTCTCAGAGCTCATTATCAAGTTCCATAGAGTCTCTAATTCATCAACCTTCTTATAAAATAACTTACATATTACTATCTTACGCTCGTATATTAGAAAAATTAAGAGAAATTTATAGCTGAACTATAATTTTACTAACACAAAGATGAAATTATCACATCAAATATTACTAAATATAAAAGCTTCATTTATTTCATCACCTTAAAAAAAAAAAAAAAAAAAAAACTTCCTCTGGTATTTCCTTATGTCAATAGTTTAAATCTAAAATAAGACAGTGTGTATTAACAAATATTATGTATATGTATGACCATCTATATCTATATTATAAGGCAAATATCTTCAAACAAATAATAATGGTTAGAATTCAAATGTCACAATACAAATATATCTCTTACATGTAAAGTGCCACATTAAACAACAATGAAAAAACCTAATGTAATTACTTATTTAGAGAGAGAAAAAAAATCACATATGAGAATTCAGGAACTAAACTAACTAGAATAGTGTTCTCAAGAAAATATACAAATAAACAAACAATATTCATAAATAAGAAGGATCTCTATGAATAAATAGTAGAATGGCGCAAATTTTGATGTCAGATGGGGTAGATGTCCTCATCTCAATAAATCAAGATTGTCGCCATAACTAAAACAAGAAACAAGAAAAAAACAAGAGAACATTGATATAAAAGATCATAGAGTTAGGTAGAACATACATGACGTCACATGAAGCCAAATTACGGTTCATCGGCAGCCATCTTGTGTGGCCCCATTAGAATCCCTCTATACCGAGTACTGCGAGGATTGCCTTTTTCGATAGGATGATGAATGCATCTCAGAGAGGCAATACTCGGAAAAGAGGGTCTCTAAATATGGGAAACTATATATGTTCCTGGGAGCCACCCACTTCTTGGGAGTGATTAAAAAATATGCTCTAAGTTTTTTACCTGTTGGTAGCAGTTCAAGGACGGCATATTTTGTTTCCTGAAAGAGGAAAATTCGAGTGACTGGATTTCTATTCTGGGATAGCCTTGTTCTATAAGTTGGTCTCTATAAGTCAGTTCTTGTTCTATAAGCTATTGTAATTATGTATGCCAAGTTTGGTGCGATTACGTCAAACTGTGTGGAAGCAATTAAAAAATTGAATTTCAAAAAATAGTTCCCAGCACTGACCCGGATTACCTCTGTGGCCGGAATGCTTGATACCATATCTAGACACAATTACGAACATTAAAAAAATATTCGGGGTCGTGGTGGCTCAACGGTTAGAGCGCTCACCTCTGGCGCTTGTGTTAGTCGGTTCAAACCCTGCTCGTGCCATGTGGGCTTTGTGGTGGACAAGCACCGTGTGCGTGGGTTTTCTCGGGGTCCTTCCGTTTCCTTCCAGTCTCTACATTCCACCAAGCATGCCATCATTATCAATCTGGCCTTTTTTGAACTTGTCAGAGACGTTATACGACAATTATAGTCGAAAAGTGTATTCAGAATGCCAGTTCGTGACAATGGATAATGATTTATACAAAATTTATTGTGATTAGGAAGAAAGTTTCAAATACATTTTTATTCAGCATTTGACTCTAACGCACCATATAAAACAATTTATATTTCACCAAATTTTCTGCAGTGTATAGTACGTTTTATTTGAATATAGTTTTAATGCTTTTAGGTAACTTTATCTCAGGCCAGATGGTTGATGATGGGATGAATTGGTAGAATGAAGAAAGTGGGAGGAAATGCGAGAACCCCGAGAAAATCCACGCACACGGTGTTTGTTCACCACAAAGCCCACATGGTATGAGCACATGGGATGTGCACCAGAAAGCCCACATGGCAAAGTATTGATTCGTACTAATATTGATTTTTTAAAAAAATTCTTTACCGAAACATACATCGTATACCTTCCAAGAACCGATTGAGCTAATTTAAAACTCCACACACGATGTTTCACGTTTTACTACCGGGCTTGGCATATTCCAAATTAAACATAAATTGTTAAATACGACTTAAGAGTTCAAAGTAGCCTTGCTTGACGCGACTTTTTTTTTGTAGCAATGTAATGTTATAACATGTTATTTAAGTTACGTTTTCTTTTAATAAATTACAGGAAAATCTCGCTGAATTGCGCATCTCCTCATCGATTAGTTTGGCAGAATCATGAAGGCAGACGTTTCCTTATGTTAATTGGCTTCGTGGTAAGTCTAGCTTTACTGCAGCACACAACCGGACAATGGCAGTCTCTTTTATTGATACACGCACAAAATGTTTTTTTTTTAAATGTGTGCAATCTATACTCCTGATAATTATACAAACATTGATTATTATTATTTATTTTTTTTTAAAGAAAAAACAAAACGTTGCGGAAAGGAAATCTGTTTGATACACCGACTTGCTGCAAAACGAATTATCGGTGAATTTCTATGAATACCCTGTGGCCCCATCGCACAATTTTGGAATACAATTTTTTTGGATAGAACAGGTGTGAAGGTTTGAAAGTACCATGCTGCCTCAGTTTGCTGTTAAAGGCATATGAAATTTCATGCTCTACATTTTATTTTCCTCCGTTTTTGGAAACCTGTAATCCCCGAAACAAATCGTTTTTGCACCCTCGATGGTGTATACTACTTTATTCTTATATTCACGTCAAAAATTTTATGAGGTGTTTTTGTTGGTGTTATTTTGCAACACCCTGTAATTATAGTGTGTTTCTGAGATAACAGGACAGACTTCTGGTGGTTTACATCAAAATACGAAAACAGTTCCTTTGAAGAAATTCCCAATTGTGCGTAGTTTCGGAGCTACAGGCACTCAAAGTTACGTCAGCATCGACACAAATGACGTCAGTTTTGACAATGCAACCTCTGCTTTGAACTCATGTAGCTCCGAAACTCCGCATCATTTCAAATTTCTTCAAAGGCAATATATATATATATATATACGGATCTATACGTGGCGACCCTCAACTGTAAGTCACTTGCAGGAGAGGACAAATTAGAAGAACTGCAGAATGAACT
>JAGDQP010076183.1:0-10084 GCA_022664845.1 Lepisma saccharinum
TCTTCTACAAAAGTCTTTACGTTATTAGTACTGAGTTTATTTATACCTGTTTATTTGTAATTCAATAAGGCTGTAAAAGTACCATAGAAGAAGCGAAATCGACGTTAATTTAAATTTAAGATACAGCTGGAATAGTTATTTTAGACTGAAATTAACTAACATCATTATATTAGTATCATCGCATTAAACTATTTAACAACACAAAAAATTCAATAATATTATAATAGTAATGACTATAATAAACAAAAAGAAATAACAGATATTGGTATTTAGAAAGACCGTGTACAAATACTTAAGTTCAACGTATTAAGTGATTAATGGAAAAGGAAGATTTACGAAAAGTAGAAGATAAGAAAGTAAGGAGGAAATGAAAGGGAAAGTAGCGGCTAGGGTGATCAACGTAATGAGGAGGAACAAATCCAATATTTGTGAAGAAATGAGGAAAGGTATAGTTTGGTAGAACAAGCAGATAAAGGTGGAGCAGTGGTAGTAATGAACAGGAAAAGTTTGAAGATGGGAAAGGATGATGGTGACTTCAAAAAGATTGAGAGGAAGCGAGAAGAAGAGAAAGTAAATATATATATATATATATATTGGAGACCTGAATAAAACAATAGTTTCATAAACTTATAAATGAGGAGGATAGCATAACAAGAACGAAAGGATTACTAAAAGTCCACAAGGAGAAGGTGAAATCGAGGCACAGGCAACAAGTTGGAAAAACTGGAACAAAGGGTATAAAGGGAAGATGTTATAAGAGAAGAATAAGACAGGAAAAGGGTGGTAATTTAGCTGAAGTGGAAACGACGATTGAGGAATTAGGGGTAAAGAAAGAAAAACACTATGATATCCACTGATGACGTGAAGAGTTCATTTTGAAAGGCCAGGAGGACAGAAACATTACATATAGTGGAAGAGGAAAAGAATAATAGAAGATAGAGGCAGAGATAAAATGAAGAAAGCGTTTATAACAGTATGGGAAAATTGGTATTGTTTAGTTAATACAAGATGGATTCGTGGATCAGTCGAGCAATAGAGGACTTAGTGAGAGATACATGAACGAAGAAAGCGCTTGAGAAAGGAAGAGACGGACATAGACGTTGATGAATACTTCCGAGTATGGAAAGGTTCTACAAATATAAGAGGTAATTACAGAAGTTTATGGAGGAAGTGAATAACGAAGAAAAAGGAATAGATTTAAAACGTGAAAATTTAAAGAACATAGTTTTAAAGGTTTTTGGACACGAGATTAGAAAAGATGAAGAGGAAAGATTCGTCAGACCGTGACTTCAAAAATAACGCGTGTCAGAATCATCATGTCAGAAGAGGAGCGTGTAGACGACACTTTTAAGAAGAATGTGGAGAAAGGATGAAAATCATCAAAAGGAATGAATAACAAAAGAAGAATATACAAGGACAATAGTATCAACTGAAGAATAATGGTTAGGGTGAAAAGTTCAGACAGAAGGATAGGAACAATAAGAGATGAAATAGTGGAGAAAAAGATAAAACTGAAGAGGAGAGATCGTACGGCATAGAAAATATAGGAGGAAAATCAGAGAAACAAGATGGTAAGTAAAGAAGCGGTAAGAACCTACAGGAAAGGAGGAATATTGGGATAATGAGAAAGAAAAGGAATAAAACAATAGACCATAAAAGGAATAAAACAAATCAACAAGAGCAGGGAGGGGGTGATGTACAATATAAAGTGTAAGGATTGTGTATGTGGGAGAAACAAACAAGAAGAGAGAATGAAACAATAAAAAGATAGTGTGGAATATTAATGCGATCTTCCAGTTAGAAAACACATTATAAATTAGGTAGGTGCAATAATACTAGATGAAGAAATACGAAAAATGAGTATAGAATGGAAAGAAGTAAGGGGAATAATAGAAGAGGGAGATAAAGACATTAATTGCAATAATGAATTTGTCATAAGAGAAGAAGGGGGAGGAAAGTAACAAGAAAATATAAATGTATGTCATATTTTTGTTAGTACTAATTTGTTAATTTTGTTTCTCGTGAGATTTTCATAATCGTAACTGTATATTTCAATTGGATGTTTTCTCCCTCCTGTATCTTCATAGGTGCCATACATTTCACTCACTAACAACGTTGCAAACTGAATAACAATACTGAATTTTAGGGAGGATGAAGGTTTTATAAAACAAACTTAATAATGATAGGCACTTAATTTGGGTTAAACTATAGACGAGGCAAAGTAAATGCATTTGCACTAAGAACTATCCAAGTAACATTATTAGCAACAGAAGTTTCTCGTCAAATACAATTCCAGAGTCCTTGTAAGATGAAACTTCAGGAAAAGGTTGTCTACAACGAAATAGCCACTTGAGAGTTTAGTCTTCTGTAAAGAAATAACAACAGCGGAAGATTTTGAGGACTTTATTTTCAAGTTCCACGTATGTCTCCAATCCGAAAAGGCTGAGATAAACAACATCTTTTTTTTAGAAGAATCATTAATCAAAATACTTGGTAACCGTCAGCAACAAAGGAGAAGGTTGGTTTCAAATAGCGTGAGACGAGATGAGAGATTATTCTTATATAGTAGGAACAGAACAGGGTCAAGTACACTATCTTGAGGTACGCCAGAAAGAACCGCAACAAAACTTGGTGAAAATCTTAAGAATTTGAATTTATTTTTTAAGGCCTTTAGACATCATGAAAGCAAGAATTACACATTATGTTCATGAAGAAATAACTTCCAAAGTTATTTTTATTTTCTTAAAAACGGATCGCACATATGCACTAGAGATGAATAGCGATTCGTGATTTTTGTTAAGTGTAGGATCTGTATGCAGGTTAGAAACTTTGCCCTGAAATACGAATACTTTGATAGCACAATGTTGTCTAAAATAAGACATAATAATCGATATTCTATGATATATTTATGTTTCAATGACAAATTTTGACAGTTCGAAAACTATGGTCTCACAGCTTTTGTAATGATTTGAATGTTATTAGAAGTCTTCTTCATCTTCTTGCATGGTTAATCCCTCGTATTACGCTCTACAGGCAATTGTCAGGTCGCATGGAATCATGGGTCTCACTTACCTTCTATGCCAGTTGAATTTTCGTATCGTTCGTATTTGGTTTCATTATTTAGGTATTGTCAAATACTTACAATTTTTGAGTCATTATGTATTTGCAATTGTGTTCTCACTGTCCCAAATAAAAATTCAATGCTTCTGTACTAATATTGATTCGAATTCAGACCAATATTTGTCAAATATTGCGATCGTCTACATATTGGTTTGCTTTTAATGTTACTTAACTTAAATAAATATCCGTGAGCATTAGGATTACTACCAGTCATGAGTTACTAAAATCTATGGCTCGTATTATTACTATTTTTTTTGGGAAACAATTTTTGTTATTCTCAAATTTTATACAAGTCTTTCGTTATCCCGAAAATATTAAACTATATTCTGTACTAGGTCAATAGTATCCTATGGAATACAAAAAGATAGCGAGTTCAAGGTTTTACTTATAAGAAATATCCCCAAAACTCATAGTTTAATTGTGCGAAGTATCGCTATAATTGCATCCCTTTATCTGCATGCGAGATTTCCTAATTCCACGTTTAAAACAGTTCAGAAATTATAAAGCCTAAAATAAGGTTTTACCTACATAAGAAGTTGACTTTAGGCAGGGCCCTTCTATTGATTTGTAACGGTTAAGCCATGCCCACTGCCAAAACTGGCTCAAATTCTTTAACGTTGCTTTGATGGGAAATGCCATCTCTCCGTATATATATATATTATAATTTCTTTGAGCGACTGTTATTAGTAATTTGTCCTTTACAGGCAGCAGGCGCGGCGCACATTTCTGTCACCTTTGTCTTACCAATATTCCTTACCTTCTTTCGGCGTTCCAACCAGCCCGCCATCCGGGGCACATGCCCCATTTTCCTTCCTTAATTGCGGCCCTGAGTTTAACCACTAGATTATGTAAAAAAAACCTGTATTACTAATTAATTGGTTGATACAATAGTTTTCATCAGACTAGTATGAATTATGAAATAGAAATACAAGATTTTGGAATTCAAAATCGAACATCGGTATGACTGGTCAATCAAAGACAGATAATTTATATCAAATATAGAAATTTACATTCCGTTCATATCGAGAAATCGTTGAAATTAAATATCATTAATATCAAAGTCATTGGAAATGGAATATTTTATATTGAAGACATGTTAGGCATAAAATACTGTTCAAATCGAAAAATCGCTGAAAATTCTATCTATCGATATCAATAGTCTAGATATCGGTTATCTATATTCCTGTATTGCATCGATGGAACGCTTCATATGTAACGAATCTCAATTAGGAAAGCTAAAATAAAATTGGTATTTCATCATACTTAGAAATCTTTGATTTATTACTCCCCTATCTAAGAAACATTCCCTACTTTAAACCCTACATGACCCTAAACATAAAATATATTTAAATAAACTAAAGTCTGAAATAAGGCAGTTACAACTCTCTAACACTGACTCACATTCCCTTGATTTGAAAATCCTTGTTAAACCACTGACAGAGAGAATTGTGCATCCTTACAAGTACCTACAACCAACCCTTGGTTCTCTAAGCAGATTTTGCTATCTCTGTAGGACTAATTAAGTGCTTTGAAACAGTGACAACCTTGTTCGTGCAATTTAAGCAGAATATTATAGACTGTCTCTCAAATCTGAGTTAATCTCTCTCTCTTTCTCCCTCTATATTTATTGATTTCCTACCTCATCGACAATTTAGGGGTTTAGTGGAAAAACGGCGTATGCCTCAAAATTTACGAAAATGAGATATCAGCATATTTGTATTTTTAGTACATTACTCTTCTCCTGACAAAGTATTATGATGGTCGAAGGGATGTGAATACGCACAAAGAAGGAGAAAAATAAGATTTGAGTAGAAGAATGACGCATCCTCTTTCAGCGCTACGTAATTCATGGAAAAATGGGATACGCCATTTTCCCACTAAGCCACTAAATTTTTATTCGTTGAATTATTTTCAATAAACTTTTTACGGTTGTATCCATCAACTTCTGGCATAGCTAGTGTTGTAAATTAACAAAGTTCGATTTTTTTCTAAAACATCTGCTTTTTAGGAAAAAAAACCACGAGCCTTCGTTTTTTTTTCTATTTATTTTTCAAGGCAGAAATGTGTAATAATGCTAATGTCTCTTTAAGCTAGAATTACTTTTATATAGGTAATTAGGAAGAAATTCAACATAAATTAAACAATAGATTACAAATATTTTTGGATGTGAGACATTCCGGGTTGCTCAGTTCTCAGTGTTTCCAACTTTTAAAAATCATTTAAAAAAAAATTTCTATGCCGTATCTGCCCCAAACTTAACTTAAACTTCATTCAACACAATAGAAGAAAGTTCTGGGTGTCCCCAACCTCAAGTACCCCAGTTGTTAGTGTTGCCAGCTTATTTTTATATTCAACTTATAGGAATCCCGTTATTAATGCAAATCTACACATGTACATTGGTTTACACTAAATTTGACATACATGTTCATTAGGCACTGGGACAGATCATAGAGGCACTAGTTTGTCAGGGTTGCCAAACGATTTAAAAAAATCTATATTTCATATTTTTTACCGTTGAACGTATCTGCATTTATTTACACCAAATTTGACATGTGCTGGGACAGTTCATGTGGGTAGCTCGGGCACCGGTTGTCAGTGTTGCCAACCAATTTCAGAAAATATTTTTTTTTAATTGTTTCTATATCGTTGAACGTGTTAGAACCAAACTTTGTATTTACGTACTGAGACGCGTCATAGAGGTACTTCAGGTCCCACAGTTAACAGTGTTGAAATCAATTTTAAAAAGTAAATATTTACTAGTTCCATTAAGTTCAACGTATTCGCACCAAGCTTTGAGTATACATATTCGACACAATTAAAACATATTGTTGTTGTTTCCTGTACCCAAGCACCCAGTTGCTAGCCTAGGGGACGCGATTCAGTAATAATAAAAGGAACCCCAACTAAAAGTTGCTGGGGGCGCAGATCTAGTTAGTTACGCCACTTCCGTATATTAAAAATAGTAAATTGGTTGAGCCTAAGTTGGCAAAATTGATTTTCTTTCATGGTCTGAACTGGCATCTTTGTTCTAAACCTATCACACCTGAGGGATGAGGTCCCTCCGAGAGTACTCGTCCTTGGAAAACAGTAGGGACGAAACGACCTAGTCTTTTGTCTAGGTACTGCCTGGTGAAACAGAAAAGCTCTGTAAAACTTCAGTCAGGACACGAACTTGTGTGCCTCTCCAATGTCAATTCATAGCTCGGAACCGTAGCTGTTTACCACAAGAGTTGTATAACTACAGGTCTTTCGTTCAAAGATAAACTAAAGTTCGTAATATTACAAGACGATAAACAATTACATAAACTGCGTGTATGAACGAATCTGACTCTATGTTGTATAATATTATATCTGTTAATCAGTATTCATCTAAACTTGTTTCCATATTACGGTTTGACAAAAAAAAACTGATATGGAAAGGGAGTAATTTTAGTGATCAACCCACATCTATTAATATATGTAGCACGAAAAGGGTGTTTACCGTTTGACATGGGAGGAGCCTGTCTATGACGAAACTCTAGGACCAGAACAATGTATTTTTTACTGCCATTAAATTAGCACTTTATGGGTGGATAGAATTCCCACTCCGTATCATTTGGTTTGAACATACTGTCGGAGTCGACCCTTAACATTCAATAAAAAACGATTTAAGATTTAGGAAAGTTAAGAATAGTGACCATCATAAGTGCTCGGTTTTCAGTGATAGATCCCGCAAAACGGGGTTGGGATTATCCAGTATTTCCGGTCTTTTCATTTTGTCCTATAGTACAATTGGAGGGGGGATAAATACCATTAACGGGTTTAATTTCCTGGACTTTAAAGAATAAAACACTTAGTTTTCACACTTCATGTATAATTACCTATCAATAAACATGGGTAAACAAAAGCGCATCAATAAACTCTATTGGGATGTTCTTTTCATACTCCCCGGACAGGACCTTAGTCAGTACTTTATTTCAGACCTGATTTCGGAGGATAAGCGGTGTTAAGCCCAGTTAAATATAACTTAAACCCAAGCTAACCTAAGCGTTTAGAAACGAGCCCTATATAGATGTGACGAAACCCGAAAACTGTACACACTATACTGATATAGTTCCTAATACGTATTATTATAAACGACACGTATACAAATACAGGTGTACTGTAGTCAAGACTATTATTCTCTATTATGATGCCGAATTTCCTAGGACTATCATCACACCAAAGAGCAATGATTTCTGAACACAAATACTAAACGTCGTTAGTTGACTACATTGGTAATGTCTAGTAACTATTACTCGAAACCCGTGCCTATCAGTAGTAACTTGTAATTGTTCGTTTTCCATTCAGATCTTCTTAATAACTTATTGTTACCTATTTTTCTGTTTTTTCTCAACGTTTTCCATGTGAAAAGTACGCAGAGAAGTTTTAATACAGTGAATGTAAAGACTTAAAATATGACGTCATCTGGTTGTTACTGTTGCCAACCTTGTAGAAAACTTAATTTTTCAAATGGTATTACAACTGTCTATTGGTTCTCGTACTCCTCAATCCTGAGATAGATTGTAAAGTGAAGTTCATAAAACAGTGTTGCAAACTGTGATTATTATACCAGGTTTAAATGCATAGTTTATCATTTATTACGAAAGATTAATTTAATTTACCGTTGTAATAAATCTATTTCGTGTTAAGTTAGAACTTCTATAGATGAGTTCAAATTATTAGACTCCGTATTCATTTTCCTTAATTGTTATTTCCCATACAATATTACATCGGAAAAACATTTGTACCTAATTCTAGTTACTGCTATTTCATTTCTTACTGATTTTTAACGGTATCACTTAAGCTTTTCAAAATCAATAATCAATTTGTTGGTGATACACACTGTTTATTTCTAAATAACAAACATTAAATGAAATTAAAAAAATTGGAAGAAAATTACGTTTGACAAAGATTATTACTTCGTATGGAACCCTTTATTCTTTATCAACTGTTTCTGCCTTTGTGGAATGCTACGTACAAGTTAAGTACACTTTTGCTGCAAGTCATCATTGTTAACTCATAAATTATTGATTTTTTCGATCAACTGATGTTTCGTTTTAATGTTCTTTCATTCAGCATTTCCTTCATGAAGTCCAAAGATTTTCATCTTCATGGTGTTCATGTCGGGACTTTGGTCTGGCTATGGAGGAACACTCTTGTCCTTGCTGATTGGTCTGACATTCTAGAGCTTGTGACATAGCGCTTTATCACGCATAAGACGGAAGGTCGTCACCAAACCAGGCGGCAGTAGCTTCTCTTGAAGAACCTTCCGTTAAGCTCCATTGTTTTCTCTAGTATATGAAACTTTCAAGGTCTAAAGACAGACGTTAAACCATGCTGAAGTCGGATCCTTCACATTTTGTTTTACACATTCCAATTGAAACTTTTCCTTAGGTCCAAGACGCCAATATCATAAACATTCATAAGCACAGTGAAATATGACTCACCACTGAAACACACTTTCTCCCAATCATCAGAAGTTGAACGTTTCAGTCTTTGTGTCCATTCGAGGCACTTCTTTGCCATTCTTAAATATGAACAAGAAACTATGCAATTTTTGGAAGTGAATCTAATAGTTTAAACACATCTGTATTTCTCGAAAGCGAAGAGAAATTCAGCTCCCGTTTGTGTGAACTTTTCTTCTTGTTTCAGTATCAGAAATTCTCCTGCAAAGTTCCTCGTTCGAATCCTGTTTTGGTGCTAGAAATGGCACAAAAATAAAAGACTTTTCAGAAAAAAAAAACTTATGCCTCTATTTTTGATATGAGGTTTCTGGAGTTTCGAAGAAATTATAATGTTTCATTCCTCGCCTAAAGGTCGTACAATTACAGGTGATTATTATGCTCTACTTCTGCAACAATTGTGGATAAAAATAAAATCAGAGTGAACTGGTAAACTTTTAAACATGCTCCATCATCTCGACATAGAATCCGTTCACAAGGCTCAAGTTTCACGTGATATCATGATGACATGTGAGTTCCAAATGTTACCTCATGCACCCTATTTCCCAGATCTGGTATCTTCCGAATTTTATCTGTTTCCTTAAATCATGAAGGAATTGAAATATAGAACAAAATAAACAAAAAATCCCTACAATGTATGACTAGACTTTAATGGAACTACGTTTTATCATAATACATATATTTATCGTCACACTTAAAGATGCCACAATCAGCATGGAAAAATATCCAGCAATTCTCGAGAAACTGTCATTGTCATTTTAGTGATAATGATGAGGTTATAAATGTTGTGAATGGGTGGGTTTTCACTAAAATAAAATATTTTTTTAATAAGGATGTGTAATTTCTCCAGAAACATTACGTTAAGTGTGTACCCGTTAATGTTGATTACGTTGAGAAATACATTTGGACTGACTCGGTCTTACCGTCTGTGTTTGGTTGGATTTTTTCCATACACCTCGCGTATACGTCACCACTGATAATATCACCGCTATTAGTACCGTACTTAAACAGTTCACATCGAAATAAGAAGTTAACCTATACAATCTTAAACTTCCTCTATACTACCTAGCAAAGATAAAGGGTTCTCGATGCTTCTTCAGAAATTACCAAGTGACAGGAAACATTGAATCTACCTGGTAACATAGACAGATACTACCAACAGTATGCAACCACCAAAGGGCCATGAACTACACAGCTATGTGAAGGGTTGCAATGAACTACGCAGTGAAAACCTTGGTAGGGACTGGGAAAGCATTGGAAATGGGTTTTCAAGTTTACAAAAACTAGAAATCAACAAGAGAGGGCACATTGAACGAGAAATTTTGAAGAATGGTAAAATAATTACCCCAGTAATAAGCAACGAGTCTGGCAAAGCAACAGCATTCCATACATATTTGGAATACGAAGATGTTACTCATATTCCATAGCTTAGCGTGTACCTCTTCTTTTCCTTTCAACTCTATTTCAAATGTAATATTTTA
>JAGDQP010076186.1:0-10084 GCA_022664845.1 Lepisma saccharinum
TGTAAAACTTTGGTAAACTTTATTTTTATATATGCCAGTCTAGTAATTTTGGACGTCGGTCAGTCACGATTCGTCTTTAGCTGTTAAAATCCACACCCATGCCCCTACCGGGACTAGAACCTGGGACCTTCGAGCCGATGTCCTACTGCCGCAGACCGCTTGGCCACCCGGCCGGCACCTACTTCTTCTTTCTTTCCGTCTTTTCAAACCTACTTGGCTTCGATGTTTCCGATGAGTCATCTTCAAAAAGTCCCATCTTGAACTTCTCCTGGAAAACCTTTCTCCCCGAGATCATTCTCAACCCTACCCATCCATTTCCTCCTTGACCTCCCTCTATCTCTCTTGCCCTCCACTTCCATTGCCATCACTCTTCTAACTATATAATCATTTGTTCTCCTCATTACATGTCCATATCACTGCAGTCTTCATTCTTGTATCTTTTTAGATATCTCTACAGCTTTGGATGTGTCTCTTACTCTCACACTTACTCTGTCTCTTCTTGTTATCCCACAAATCGAGAGTAGCATTCTCATTTTGGTAACATCTAATTTCTTTTCTTGTGTTTTCTTTATTGTCCATGTATTTAGTACCGTACATCATTGCTGATCTATTCACTGTTTTCTGAAGGGGAGGCTTAGAAACGAAAGCTGGAATCTCAACTTCAGCAAATTATCCAGGAGAGTAGAAACAAAATGTGGTAAATATCATAGTATATGGATACTTTTTGTCATTTTGTTCCTAAGCATAAAACTACTACAGACACAAAGAATAGACATAAAACTAGTATAGGGCTTTACTGTCTTTTTTTTTTTAAAGGTGCATAGTGTTTTGGTTAGGAGATTATTGGTTTTGCTACTAAGATTTGAATTTTGCTGTTTTCCTACTAAGAACTTGCTAATTTTAGAGGGAATCCGATCAATGTCTATTTTTTAAACGCTTTTCATTAACTATTAAATGTTAGATTGTATGTTAGTGTTGCCGTAAAGAAATAAAACTAAATCATTAGGGAAGTAATAATCGAAGCACTGAAAATCCTGGCGGAATCCCTGATGACTCTGCACAACCAGAATAACCTTTCTTATGTATAGGTTAATGCAGAATATATATATCTTGGCAAGAGAACCCGCGTTTACCAGTTTTTCGGCGTGGCTTGGAATGCGAAGTAGATATTTTGTTCAACAGTAATAGTGTGTGCTCACGATTGTGTTCGCGAACGGATTTCAATTAAATTAAATTGCCCCTGGTCACAGATTGCCTTGTGCCGCCACTGTCCATTATTGGCAGAGATTTGACTTAACATTCGGAAAATTGTGGGTTCTCATTCATCTGCCGCTCAACATGATTGAAGTCACACTGTTAAAAAGGTTTATTCAAAAACGAAAAAAAATCTCGAATTTGAGAAAATTTTGGTCTCAATATGGCTCCTACTAAATTTTGCTCAGTTTTGAACAAGTGATGGTGCTCAAAAGTGAGAAAATATTTCTCGGATAATGAAAAAAGTGTTCAAATCCACTCGAAAATGAGTTTAAATTTCGGCTCAAAAATGAGAAAAATAGGGACTATTTTCAGAAATGAGAAGAATTATATTCAAAGTGACGAAGCATATGCTCAAAATGATGAGAACGTAATGACTCGAAAGATAGCTCTGGAGCTACGAAAATGAGAAAATAGTTAGTCAAAATTGAGAACATTTGTTTCAAAATTTTGACAGGGTAATCACTCAAAATCATTATGAGAGCTAAAGAGAAATGATAAAATATTTATTCGAAATTGAGAGAAACATATTCACATTGTGGGAAGGAATTTACTCAAAATGACGTTGTGAGCGAATGAAGATGAGAAAATATGTATTGAAAATTGTTCCAAGTATAACCTGTAGTGGGACTACACCTCTAACAAACAGTAGAGAACCTTATCCGTGATCGCACCAGTGTTTCTCAGCTCCGTTCTGCAACCACAGAAAAAAAAAACTCTACATCTAACTAATGATAAACGCAGGCGGCAAAGATAAAAATATTTATTGAACAGAGGATAAGCATAAATATTCCCTGTACATGCTCCATTATTTTATTATTTTACAAGCTTGTCCCTGAAGGATGAGAGGGTTACGCCCTCTTTGCAGGTAGGGATTGTTAAGGGAAAATCTGGAAGTTTTTTATAGATGAGGTGGGCTATGAGGTTCTAGGGAACTTTGGTATCCTTTATTCATCCAAACTTTATAATGGACATTATAAGCTTTTGCTTATAATCATTAATTATGGTTCATATATAATTCTATATCGGTGACAATAAGATGGGTGATTGATTTGAAGTGCTAGAGACGTTACAACACATTACATAGAAGACAGGCGATTGATATTCTTGCTTAGGGGCGACTCTAAGCATAATGTGAGACAGATGAGCCCTACAGTTAACATTGATGGATACTTTGTGGAAGATGGATATGGGAGGTGAATGAATTACATGAATGATGAAAGGTAATGTTCAACGGGTTTACTCAAGATTGAGAGGAGGTGGGAATGTAAAGTAGACATAAGATCCGGAATATGTTGCTTGAAATTGGACTTTGAATATTTCAGAGGCTGCATGTTGAACTTTGTTGAGGATAGTTTCTCTGCCAAAAGGATAGATGTTTTGGAATGTTAACGTGAAGAAGGTGAGAAGCTGTTCAGTTGTGATGGATGGGAAGACTGACGTATTGGGAGGTGGAGATGGCTGTTCGGAAAGTCGAAGCGGAACGGTGAAGGCAGGGGTTTCTTGATTAGCGTTTGGGCGGTTTTTACATTTATAGGAGAAAGTAGGGTGAGGTTCGCTGCATTGGTTGCATTTAGGTGGTAGTTGGTGATTAGTGCAAGCTTTAGTTGTATGAGAGTCAGAGAACAGTAGCCAGAGACAGGTTGGTTGGGACAGTGTTTGGTTTCATGATCGTTGTATTTTGACAGCGTTCACAGCGGAGTGGGATTGGTGCTGATGATCGAGATGGTTCCACTCGATATCGTCTTTTGTAGATGAAGGCTCCGTAAGTGAGAAGGTTATCAATGGTTGCTTGATCTGTTGTTAATACGCGGATCATATAGCTAGGTTTTCCTTGTTGGGTTTTGATACGAAGATATTTAGCGATGCTATGTCCCTCGGCTGTTAGTTCTGTTTATCCTTGTGTGTCGGTGCTTTGAGGATCTACGCCTCTGATAACTACGGACAGCATAGGTGGTCGGCGTGGTGGAGACTGTAAAGGGATGGTTTTTGAAGTGAGTGGAGTGAGTTTTGCTCGTTTGCCGAAGATCTCAAAACTGTATTTGTTTCGTATTTTAAAGGAGAGGTTGCTGTCAAAAGATTTGATTATAATAACGTTTCTTGTAGGTATGAGTTGCGAGATGGAGTCACTAGGGATATATTTCAACAGTTGGTGTAGTAATAGCTTTGGTGTTTGGAAACGTGGATCGAAATCTGTTAGTAAGAATGAAAACAACGGAGCTTGGTTAGTTGGATGCTGTTCAGAATTAGATAAGTGCATTTGATCATCGGAATCATCAGAGTTACTTAGAGTATGAATCTTTTTAGATAGTGATGATTGAGAGCTGCCAGATTGACGCGGATTCGATGAATGATAGCTAGTAGAAGAAAGTTGATCAGTGCTTCTGTTGTTCTTTGAACTTAGCAGTGGTTGAAGATGGCGTGCGCTGTACTACTCGAGGTAAGGTGTGCTTTAAAGGTTTAGGCATGAAGATGAGAAAATAATGATCAGTCTCTGTGCAATGACTGCAAAAAACATAGATATCTCAAATTAACTCGCACCCTCCGACACTGAACAGCGCCGTCAATGATATTGTGGCTGTACGCGTACTGTTTCTCACTAGTGCGTTTGCAACACCAGATCATCGGAAGCACGTTAACTACCCACAGATAGGCTAAGTTTGAATTGTGTCTGGTTACATGCTGCACCCTGCATACATAATTTACACACCTGCTGTACATATCCATCTGAGGTACATATTATTTTACAATACTCCATTGTGTTTGTACAATCACTTTAATCTACATAATGAATCATTATTAAACATATTTAAATCATCTGCCAATAATACAACAACAACAACAACAATTTAGCATAATACAAAGTAGTCACTCACTTCAACTTTGCACCGTTAAACGTAGAGAAATCTATTGACACAAGCGGGAAATGCAACAGGTATGTTAGGAAACTCATTCACATTAATTAGGAGTTTATTTCTATTACAACAGGTAAACACACTTTATAATCTTACGAAAAATAAACCTTAGGAAGCAGAAGAATTAAACTTAAATTCCGACAGTATGTTTTATTTTTGCCACGATCACGCCCGCGTATGAATATCGCATGCAGTCGCAGCGATACAGATTGGACTGTCCGACAGAGAATTTAGTTTCTGTTGTCTGTTTGAGATCATTGCACTTGTTTACGATATTATTTTACAACGCTCGCCAGATAATAAACTGTGTCTATAGATTTCATTTAATTATCTCGCAGGATTGTAATATTACCTTTCCAGAGACACACAGTTTGAATAATTCCATCAGCTCAAATTTGAAAAGTATGCCTTAGCTCGTATTTGAGAATTACCATTCTCAAATTTTAATTTTTGGGAATATTTGTTCTCACTTTCAAGTAAAATTTACTTGATTTCTTTTTAGTAGGAAAATTTATTCATTTCTGAGAAAGTCACTTTTTACAGTGCAGTTATTCCGTCAAATCTTCTCTGTGGGGGTGTCCCCCAAATTTTAAATAGCACCCCAACTTTAAAATGTGTATGTTAGAAACTATAGAAACTTTACAAAACTAAACTTATACCCTTCCAATTTTGGCTTTACATCTCCCAAATTAAAAATCCTAGCGAAAACTCTGATTAAGGATATCCCCAGTTTTCTTTGGCCATACCAGGCACATAGTACTATGACTGTTCCTAGGGTTAATTTCTTGCAATACTCTTAACTTTGTTGTTGTTAACATGTTGTATAACATAGCATCTAAGTAGTATTTGGAATTTTAGGTTATGACTTTTAGACATCTTTGGTTAAGGCCGAGATAGGGTAGTGCGAGATGAGGAAGATGACTTTCCTTTAGATACCATCCCGCTATTCGTCTGGTAAAAATTAGGAAAGCCTGGAAAACCTCAGATAGGATGTTCGGGGGGTCGGACCTACGTACGTACCTACCCATTGCTTATCCGAAGTCTGCGACGTAACCATTTGGACAACGAGGGTATTTGAATTTGTTAAATAAAGACATATGAGCATGTTCAACAAGGATATATAGAAATATGTTAGAGAAAAACGCACACGCGAAATTTAATGCGAACATTTCGACTTTCGAGTAGCCTAGACTGTAACGCTCAAATTTTAAAGACTATCAACATATTCCTTAAATTCCATATCTCAGAGTTCTGAAGTACGTCCTGCTCATTTTCCAAGTACAAGTTAATAAATTCGTATAATACTAATATCCACAGGTACTCCGCCAAGATTTTCAGTTTGGTGTGGTGCATAGTTGGTAGAGTGTAAGCTGAGTTACGTACGGTTTCTTTCGTTTTTGACGATAGAAAAATATAATCAGGAGGCGCTCTCGAGGATTTGAAACCGAGCCGCCATAGCTCAGTGGTAGAGCGTAGACGTAGCGTTCTTGAGGTCGTGGCTTCGATCCCAGCGGCCGAACAGACAGACTGAGTTTTTTTCGGGTTTTCCTCATTAACACCAGGTAAATGTCGGGATGGTACTTTTAACATAGACCCTGACCGACACCTTCCCGAATCCTTTCCCCTCCCCTATCCCGGCCTGAGGTTTATGCCTAAATGACATAAATAAAATTCAAATTCGAGGATTTGTGGAGAAGATAACATCAAAAACGATTTAGCAGAATCTCTTATCTTAAAGTAGACCCTTAAATTATACAATGCCACCAAATATCTGTTTCCCAAAAATGGTTAGTGTCTGGCTTTTGCTCTTAACCATCATCGTACGCGTACTGGCAACAAGTATATTACTTTTAAGTTAATGATCTAGGGTACCAAATTTCCCCGGCTTCTCACCTCTTTCTCGCTAATTTTCATAAGTGCCTTTTTAACAATTAAAAATAAATGTTTCTATGCAGTTTTTACTAGTACCGGTAACAGTTTTACTATCTTAATGTCATTAAAATGTCGATTTTAAAAAAAATGGAGACTGCATTTGAAAAACCATTTCTGGTTGTGAAAACACACTCATTTTATATTATCTTTCCTTAATAATTTCTTATTTTAAAGCAAACACTAATGCTTCATTAGCATGTGCTAACTTCTGCTTATAACATAGAATTAAAAGAAATCAGAATTAAATGTGTGATTCACCATGCTCCTCAGTTTAATCAACCTCTGCTAGAACGCATTTATCTACAAAACACTAGAAATATCTTGGCACCAAGAACGTTGTAGCTTACACTGTTTGTCAACAGCATGGAATAACTGAACAGCATTTTCTTGAACAGCGATAAGGTTATCTTATTAATGGTTTCAGGTGTTCTCAATGTTGAACATATTGACCTATGAGCATGTATGCTAGTCGAAGTGTTAACTAGTTCTTAATTGGTTGATGGAAGATCAACAGTTTGTCAGCAGTACATGCGCAGAGCATGTGGCTGTGACGTACTACAAGTTACGAAGTGAGTTTTACAGTGCTTGTCTGTTCAAAGTTAAGACTTAAGTTTGTGTGATAGTGAAGAGTCACGACACAGAAAGAAGACAGTCTGATCGTTTCAACTATTCAAAGAGTTGAATGGACACAGCGAACAAGAGAGACGAAGTTTTCGTATAGTGTGTTTAAGAAAACGATAGACACGATATATATTGGATTTGAACTTGGACATATATGCTCCAGAAGAAAGAAGAACGGCATTCTAGGACATCTTGGAGTTCGACGTTGGAACTTTTAAAAGGAGAGCACATGGTCAGGTACAACGGAGTTAGGAAGTTTGTCCCTACATGTCTACTACTCTTGAGGTAAGTTGTAGATATATTGCAGTTAGTGTGTTAATAGATACTGTGCTACCAAGAAAGTGAACTATTGGCAAAAATTAAGTTCTACTCCACTCTGCTGCTTTTACGTACCCTGCGTCCCAATTCAAATAACAATTAGATACCTAATTACATCACTCAAGAGGTGGCAGCTCCGAATCTTCGTAAATCGTTTGTTGGAAAATTTTGGATCCATTCTTTACTATCAATTCCTAGAAGTGTTGATAGTTTTGCCGTTGATCTTTAACGAAAAATAACTTCATGTGTGTATCAGCAACAAAATTTGGTTCAATGCACGAGTCTTCAAATGTCAGATATTCCCAGATATGTATGCAACAAAGATGACCCTCATGTCGCACACTTCTAACACGTTGCACCTTCGAGTCAGTTGGACCTCAAGTAATTTTCATTTCTAACAACTTGTAATTTTTATCAGAGCTATTGACATAAAGTCTAATTGAGTTGTGAATCATCTGTAATAGAAACATAATTCATTTTTTAATAATAATGTTAGACGGTGGACATAGAGTTAAAGTAGGTGTAAAGCACATCAATATTATAAGTAAAATGTAATTGTTGGTACTTAGTCGCACATATTGCTTGTACTAAATATGTAATATGTAAGATGTTCAAATACATTTAAACTTACAAAATTAAGCTTTCCGATAACACAAGTTATCATGCTTCTAATATAACTAGTACAAGTTTCATTCGTCTTCATCTTCCTCTAATACATAATCAGCACCATTATCAGAGATACCACCATATAGAGCAATGATGCCGCTATCATAACTTAAATCAAATTAGCACAACAATAATCTCTAAGTCCGAATTGTTCGCAAATATTTTGCCCATTGTTGTTCATGCAATATATCGAAAACAAATAAAGACGAATTGCGAAAAGAGCAACATATTTTTTTACACTAGAACATAAAAACACCCACATGGACTTTACTTATAAGCTGTTTACTATCTGAAACTAGGTTCATATTGGTCAGACAAGAAATAACTTGTCTGTATTCGAACCAACAAAATAAAAAATCTCATCCAAAAAAAATGTTTCAACTTGCAAAAAGCATGTGGAGACCTGTAAACTCAAGTGTGCAGTATAAGGTAAAACATTCCATCCCCTTTTTTTGACATTAGGTACAAATTAATACTTGAACTATAGAATGGTTTGATAATTCCAGAACTTTCGTGTCATGTAAATAAATTTCTCAGGTAGTAAAAGAGAATGGCGAGAGTTGTTGATAAGGACTAAGGTGTTTAAGATATTTTGGGCAAGGAGTGTTTACAGAGTATTTGGGATTAATAGGGAAATCTCTGTAATTTCCAACTGCTAGAAAATAGTGTCTTTTTTATTTGAGCTTTCTGTGATCTATGCAGTCCATTTTCAAAGCGTCTAAATATAATGGAAGAGTGAAATGTCATGTAAATAAAGAAAACAAGAAATAAAAGAGAACAACATCATTATAAAAATTCGACCATGTGCAACAATTCGGCCATTTTCTCAAGTAAATCGGTTAACAATAATAAACATGAGGAGGGTAAAATGTCCACAGAGTCATATTGCAGGGTGACCCCAAAACTCCCAAATTGGAAAGGCTAAGAAAACATTTTTTTACAGAGAGAAATCTATTTATTGAAAAACATAAAATTAGATTGTAAACAAATTTTAATCATGAAGGTTCAAAAAGCGTCTGGTTAGTGTTTATGTTTTAAATATTAAGTCTGGTAACTGATGCACATTCTTAGCAAAACACATTTGCGGATGATTTCTGAATTTTATCACTACCTGACATGTCATGTCTTGTGGAATAGCTGCTATCATTGTTTGAATTGCTCCCTTGATATCGTCAAGAGTGTAGGGCCGATATGCGTATACCTTTGATTTAAGGCGACTCGGATTAGTAATGAAGCGCATTTCCATTTCAGTGGTGTGTAAACAAACAGCATTTCCTCTATTGGTCTGAGCATAAAAGACCTGCACGAAAGACCATTGAACTTTGATTTTGTGACTGTTTGTTGTGCAATTTACCTAGATGGCACTATTGGTCTTTATTTAATGAAGAAGAGGGTGTAACAGCTAAGGTAACTCCCCACAGTTACGTCGCCATGCTGGAAAATTTTCTAAGAATTCAACTTCATGACAAGATTGGATAACCTTGATGTGTGGTTTCAACAAGATGACGCTACAGCGCAGACCATTGTGATATCAATGACAGTACTTAGAGATTTATTTCCTGGAAAACTTATCTCGTTACGCGTTGTGCTGTTGCTTAGCAGTACCATTCACCAGATCTAGTCCCACACGAATTTTTTTTCTTTCGGGTCATCGACACTGTTTTTAATTCTTTTTTAAACTTTTCAATACATAAGTTTCTATCTGCAACAGTGTTTTATTAGTCTCTTAAATGTGGGAGATTTTGGGTCACCCTGTACAATGGGGATTATAGATATCGCGTGGTATCTTCAACGTTTTTATGAGGAGTTATATACGTAGGGCCTTCTGAGAAAGAGAACGAAACTATCAAGGTCAGGACAAACATTTGGGCACAGAGAAAAATGTTATTTTTTTAATAAAATAGGATTCCCAATATCGCAGATAAACTTTTTTTTAAATTTTTATCCTCTGTAAAACATTTGGTTGGGGTTGTATCCATGGGGACTTTTGAGACAGTGCTTAAAATGGCAATATCATTCTCTTCTCAAAAATTCATTTTTTTTCATATAGCACTCATAATGTGACGAAATTGTCAGTAGATGTCAGCAAAATCTTGAAAGGGATATGTTCCACTATTCTTCATTTTCGTTCCATTAGACGTATATATAATTAGTATTACTAACAAACTTAATACATTTTAGTTTGTACATTATTTAATATGAAATTATATTTAATAATTTAATTTTCTATTTTCCAGTAAATTTAATTCTCTATATCTAAATTTCATTCACAAATGATTAATAAGAAATAATTATGTTCTAATTATACATATTTTTTTAAAATATTTTTTTCACTCACAAATTATATAATTTCAAATCAACAATAGAGCTACAATAAT
>JAGDQP010076187.1:0-10084 GCA_022664845.1 Lepisma saccharinum
GTAATGTTCCTTAGATTTCTGTACGGTAGAGACAATTAATACACGGGAGTGGATTTTAGCCCTCAACCATTTATTTATAAAATATAACAACGTTAACAAAATTACCGTCCCGTAGGAGACTAATTACAGTGAATTTAGAAGGATGGCTTCTACAGACTTCTTCTTCTTGGGTGATCGGTATAGGATCAGGTATGAAGGATAGCACCGGTTACATAGCCAACCTGGGTGCTGAGAGTTGTACCAGTTACGTAGCCAACTGAGTACGGACAAAGGTCTTGGTTAAGGTGAGAGTACACACCAGTTACATAGCCAACTGAGTATGCGGATGACATCAATTGCATAGCCAACTAACTGAGTGTCGGGTGTTTGTACTAGTTACATAGCCAATTGAGTACGGGAAGAAGTCAGGTTTAAGGTGAGAGTACACATCAGTTACGTAGCCAACTGAGTGTGCAGGAATGTACGAGTTACGTAGCCAACTGAGTACCAAGCAGTGTGCCAGAAGCGTAGCCAACTGAGAACGAAGGAAGGAGAGAAACTGACCACCCGAGAACGAGTGATACCTCTTGCCTTGCGTTGGTCCATTTTATAGGTGATTTTTTTTTTTGGGGGGGGGTCTTCGTTCTCCTCCTTTGGCGACTTTAGCTCCATCTGATGTTTACTTGTAGAGTTGACTGTCGTCTGCTCCAGTTTATGTGTCACAACTTGTTTACATTACTTATACACATGTTTGTCCTATAAACATGATTGCTTGTTTACGTAATATCCACGTGCTCAGAAGACACGCGGAATATATTACAATATACAGTCAAAAGAAAAAAACTGAGGAAGTTAACTATTACAGATGAAGAATCTTATCATACAAACAGCACAAACTTGAAACGACAGGACTTTCACAGTGGCTTAATCTTTATTACTGTTCTTACATATAATGCCACCAACACATGATAAAGATATTTGCCAATTAAAATTAGAGTATCTTTGATAATTGTACCTGACATATATGCTTATAGCTATGGCACCCCATAGTGTATGGTACAGTCGAAATACAGTGTGTAACTACAACAATATATTTAAGTTAAATTTTCCATTTCTCGAAACTACTTCAAAACTCCAGACTCTCCCCTTTATATTGCAGGAGTTCTCTGTAAATCGAAACTTCTTTAGGCTGTGTTGGTTTTCGACCGAGGCAGAAAAATAGACTTTGAACCACCTTGAATCAATTTTCCCCCAGTAAATTTACTAGTAACATATGGACAAGATTGCCGCAGGCGTTTAACATATTTACTTGCATAGAGCCAAGCTTATGATTTCTGTATGATTGGAAAACCCCACTTGTAGCGGGCAAACTTCAAACTTGCCTTTAAAAATAAAGACATGCTAAAATTAACTGAAATTCGAACTTATCGTAAGTTGCTGAGAAAGTTCGACTAAATAATTGACTTATTGGTCATAATCATATTCAATACAAATACCTATAAATAATTCTACTTAAAAGATGAATTCCTATTTATAATACCACAATATTATAAACGTTCATATTATATTATGAACATTCTATCAATTCACAGCTTTGATCAAAGAGGGAAAGAAAACGATCTTTACAGTCGTTAAAGATAACATGCGACTTGAAGGCGTACGAAATCTTGTCGTTCTCTGGTTTTACAAGAAGCGGTACTGATCCGTTTGAGAGATTGCATTTTAATAACTTGCACTTACGGTGGATCTCATAAAGAACCAGACCACCGCATGAAATTGCGTTTGACATCCGTTGCCTACATATACAAAAATATAATAAATGACAAGGAATGTAGTGCTTTTGTTGACTAACACTACCTCCTTGGCAGCTGCACCCGTTCGAACATTTATCAAACGTCAAAGACTTCAGCTGTTACTGCAAAGGGACCCAACCGAATCACACTTGGTTCCCACTTTGAATTGGCTTAATATACATGACAACCCCAACGCTCAGCGTTATGCAGACTACCTTAGGAAGGGAAAAAAATCTGGTTCCGATCCCAAAACTATGTGCTAGCACACATCAAACCTCCAACGGAATGTGCAATAGATCTCCCGTATATTTACTCATATTGAAATTTTTTCTCTGTTCATTTTACATTATGTTTTTCTAAAGTAAATTCCACGCCATTTCAAGAAACAGAGGTTGCCAGACAATTTTCTGTTGGGTGCTCGGGATGGGCATAAACCATAGTGCTGTTACCGCCCATAAAATTAATTTTATCTTAATCTTATCTGTTGGGTGCTGGGTTATGATTGTGCTCCCTTAATAAACAAATTGACGGCGTTCCGCGGTTTCTTCTACGTTGCATGTCAAAGTACAAGTAAGACGTGTTTTTTATATGCTCTAAATATCACATTTATGATGTAGCTATACTGTTTGGACTACATTAGTGAACAATAAATTACACAAAATTCAACGTTAATAAAGACTGAGTTATGATACGTAAATGTAAATGTAAATAGGAGTAAAGCAAATGTCCATAACCGATACACTGTATCATCATGATAGCGATTAGCAAGCATGCCGAATTGAAACAGAAAGATAATACACACTAAGTACTAATAATAATTAAAAATAATAAATAAGGCGGATAAAATGAAGATGTTTATACTACCACACAGTATAATACTATGGTTATAACTCATAAGCATATATAAAAATTAAGATGATTTTGTTTTTAACTTTTAAATTTCAAGTACTTCCGTAACATGTTTCTAATGTTTGTGAAACGGGTTTGGTACTAATCCGTATGCATATCCGCTAGCGTCTGGATGTGTGAATGAGTAGTGATAGTTTAAATGAGCGAGTACTATTACAAAGGAACAATGCACTAGCAAAGACGATGGGCGGTTTAACAAATCAACTGTTTTTTAATCAAAAGGAAACCCGAAACGATGAAGTTATGATGGACAGAAACGAAAGTGTATGGTGAACGCGGTCCCGCAGGAAAATTCCTTTTTCCCATACGACCAACTGTTACGTTTTTGCGATATTGTCAAGGTGCCTGACACCCTGCGAATAGCAAGGAATGACTGTTTATACATACATATATACCTGTGCATTGAAAATTAAAGTACACTTAAAGTGCAGAATATGTCCCGTAAAAGTTCACGACATGTTGCAGTGTTACCACGTTTTTAGTGCATAATATATGAACTTTTCAAGAAATTATTATGAACTACACCATATTTTTAGTGCAAAATATAGAAACTTTTGGTGTGCTGATACCCAATTCATGTACAAAAAGTTCACTTAATTGTGGCAAATGTACTAAAAGTGATCTCAAAATGAACTCTAGATAATGTGAACTTCGGTAAATATGAACTTAATGTATGCAAAATATGCACCAAGGGTAAGAAGCCAATAAAAAGGTACATTGAGCACACAAAAACTCATAACATGTCAGTAGGTTCACATAAAGTTCACATGCGTTCAGATAAAGTTCATTTTTGGTGACGTTTTTGTGTGGTTTTTGTGTCAGGAGATTTTCAGTGCGTAAAAGCACTGAAAATCTCCTGACACTATCTAGCTTGTTGATCAGCTTGCTCAACAGTTTGCCCGCTTTCTGTCGAGGAAACTCGAGTATACTTTGAGCTATTACACTATCGAGCTTGCTTATCAGCTTCCTCGACTGTATTTCCCCACTAGGCGTCGAGGAAATTTAGTCTCTCCAAATGTTGTCCAGCTTGCTCGACGAGCCTGCCCTTCAGCAAGCTTAACGGATTTTTTGCTATTACACTGTCAAGCTTGCTCGTCGAGGAAGCTGATCAACATGCTCGACAGTGTAAAAGCACCTTCAGTCACAATTTAAATGTTTTCTTACTCTCCCACGCTCATGGCCTAGTAACACTGTTCCCTAACTTTCACTATAGCAGACTAGTCTCTCTACACTACCCTTTTTTTTATTCTTCTTTAAGTGATCAGGCCTTATCAACGAAAGCTGCCACATTTTGTGTATCTGCGTGAGATTTGTGCTTTCAACAGTACAGTACTTTACTGCCCTGCACAGGCAAGTAACCTCGTCTTCTATTTTTTACTTTGTTATCTGTGTGCGTGTGTGTGTGTTTGCGTGTGTGGATAGATAGCTTTATATATATCGTAGTTACAGTCATACTTTGAAGTAGTTAGAAAAGCGACTAAGTGGTTGTTTTCATCTTCATCACAAGTTTGTTAAAGTTAGTTTCAAAGTTTGATTTATTCAGATATAAATTACCATTTTAAAAATAAACATATGTATACACGCAGCAGGACTCGGAATGAATAGGGCACGTACCTCATTCACTAAGAGTTCCTGGTTTTGGGGTCCCATTACAGCTGTTAACAATAACAGCCAGAATCCATTCCCATCCATACCACATTTTTATGCCCCACAGCTGAATTGCAACTGTTTCCTCATATCACTACAGTTGGAAACAATAACAATCATTTATGGCCATTTGTTACAAATGTGAAATTATATTGCTCCTCGAGCGAAATGATCACTAAGTAAAACAAATCGATCCATCAGTTCCATTTAAAGCATGCGTAATGTGATTCGATGAACAAACACATCCAATATAATACATATATGTGAATTTCTGAGCTGACTTATTGATATACATACACAAAACACGATTACCTGATAAAAAGAATTGGTCCTCTCCAAAATTGGACTTGTTCCAGACATTTCCCACACAACCATTGTCAAAGCGCAGAATAAAAAGGAAACATTAGTACGGAAGTCCATTAATGAATATGAAACAAATGAACATTGCTGATCAGTCAATCACCCATCATAACGTGAATAAAAACTAGTTATCACTCAAAATGATTTCAATACATTAATAGGGTGTCCCGAAAAAAAACTTTTTCCCAAATCTCAACTTCGCTAGTGCGGAAAAGTTGCAATTGGTGGCAGATACCACGTTTGAATATTTTCGGAGTTTTTTAAAGAAGTTCCTGAGGTTCCGCATCGACCTTGAAGTTTTGACCGGTCGCAGGTAGGCAACCCGCACGACATTTTTACCATAAAACTTCATTTCTTCGGGTTTTCTGCTTTTTTTTTTGTGACATAATAACCAAATTTCGTCATTTTATGAGTAATGACACTAAAAGAAGCATTTAGGTGCATATGAAGCACTGCTTTTGCTTAACTTTGATTCTGTCGTCACGATGGGGCGCTATACAGGTAGATTATTTATATTTTGGTTTCATAGTCTGATATCCCGAGGAAGTCCATCTCTTTGCTACATTTCAGTTCCAGGGTCCTGAAAAGTACCGAGAGCTCACCACGTGGAGGTTTTTGCATAACGAGCTTCACTCAACCACCTACCCTAATTTGTTAAAATACACGACAAACTAGACTACTCTTTGCGTTTCAGTCTCTTGCTTTATAATCTTTCTAAATTCTTAAAGATGGTTTCTCTCGACGTTAATGCAGTTTGTTCTAAAAAAAAGCCGTCCACCACAAAGCCCACATGGCAAGAGCCGAGATCGAAGTGAGGACCCCTCCCCCGCACGCACCAGAGGTGAACACTTTACCACTGAGCCATCGCGGTCCCCTCTCGGTGATATGAATCGCATGTCTTGACATGGGTGTGGCATCGCAAATGCATGCAGTTCGGTACCACATACTTGAACTTTACAAATGTGGTCCTCCTCTTCGTCTCTTCTGTAAAATCGGTCCCCTATCTTTTTCCTTTCAATTCTGTCTTTCCGTTCATCGAAGTAACGTTCTTTGATTACTGTATTCTCCTTTTCTGTCTTGGTTTGTATACTCTTCCGCGGTTCTTATTTTCTAGAAATTTCATTAATATCAATAACAAAATATTTTTTTCAGAAGAGATAATTCCACCGTCAGCTCAGAGCTACTCCGTCTAAACTCAGCCGAGCTTGTTCCAATGCCGAGGAAGTTTTTCTGGCTCAAAGACAAAGCCAGTGTCGTTAGAATCATGCCATTGTGTTAATGATCATGACGATTCTTCAGGTAAATGGTTCCAGTTTCGAACGCTTCCGGGGTGCAGAATCACACATGTCTTCTCCTTCCTGCTTCTTCTTCCATCCTCCCTCTTCTGTTTTTCGGTAAATGTATTAAAATATACATATGTCATAACATTTTCTCTATACGCTCTCTGATATAACAGGAAAGATCGCTCTTCTACACACACTTCCCTTAATTTTTAGCAGTTACATTGTTCTAAACTATGACATTTACAAGTGCAAATGTCAAATAATTTACTTCAGTTTTACATTTTTTCTTTAGTTCCCAAGAGTTCATGGTGTCCTCAAATCTTGCAACGTTAATTTAGCTCATTTCTGACGTCATACAATGATGAACATTTGCACAGCAACGTAAGTCGGGTGACAATACAATATTGCATTGTTACTTTTATATATTTTAAAAGCATATTTGAATTTTTCTTTTTAATATGGACTTCTTTATCCTTAAATAAATAATAGCCTGCAATGAACTGTGGTTTGTCTAGTTACAGAACACTTGAGGATTTGGGTCACACGAACACCGAAATAACTCGAAAAGAAATAATTAAAAAAAACTTTTTAAAGACATATTTTTCTTAAACCATTCGTACTAAAAAGTAAAACATAATTTTGTTAATGCGTGACTAAAAAGAAAAGCATGGGGCGCGCCAATTGAAGAATTTATAAAGTGACTGTATATGAAAGAGCTCCTCATACTTTTCTTTATACTCATGCATAAACATTTTTTTTTTTTTTACTTTTTAGTACGAATGGTTTAAGGAAAGTATGTCTGTAAAAAGTTTTTTTCTTCTTTTTTTTTCTTAGTAAATGTTTTCACTTATGCCTTGGTCCCACAATGCTTTATGTACTTACGAATATCCAGAGATGATTTCTGGGAGATTACAATCATCCGAACAATCCTCTCTATAGAAAGATAAGGGAGTGACTCTGTTCTCCATATTTCCACCACTCTTGCATTAGTCGAGTTTGCAAATAAAATAAAGGCGGGATCTTATAATACTGACGTCATTCGGTAACCTAACAGATAAACAGGCCTGGTTGAAAAGAAAGAAAGCGGAATGAATATGTGTGGCGAAACAATAACGGTCATTGATTTCAGTATGTGATTTAAAACATGAGAGCCCTTTTGAAATGTATTTCAGTGCCTCTTGTTAGTGTCATTACTCATAAAATGACGGAACTTGGTTATTACGTCACGAAAAAAATTGCAGGAAAGTCGAAGAAATGACGTGTCGTGGTAAAATGTTGTGCGGGTTGCGTACCTGCGAACGGTCAAAACTTTAAGGTCGATGTGGAACCTCAGGAGGACATTCTTAAAAAATCCCCCCAAAAAAAGTTGCGCAACTTTTCCGCACTATCGAAGTTGAGATTTCGATTTTTTTTTTTTTTGACAACCTAATACATAATATTATGTGATGTAGGAAAAATGGTGGACATTACTGTTACGAGCATTTGTTATTTAATTTTAGGACATTTAATACGCTTAATAATATAATTGTTAATAAGCTATGCTAAAGTCGAAAGGGTTCGAGCAGATCTCACGTTAGCCTTTTTGACAGAGGTCAATCTACTGGTTTGGCTTAAGTTTATCAGGAGCATGCTGGGATGGTACCTTCCTTCTTAAATCTTTTCCTCTGATGTGCTCGCCCGAAAGAGAGAGACTGAGCATACACGGCCTAGAAATATGAGTAAAATATTTTAACGTCATTATTGCTATTGAAACAGAGAATTTTACGATTCATGTATATTTAATACTGAGCACATATTGATGAATGTTTACATTGGATGACTACGTGCTGACATAGACGAAAAGAATGTAGACTCAATTCAAGCTTTACTATAAACGTCATACTCGAAATACATAATGAACCTTACCACCAATAAACTTCGTACTCCAAATACGTATAAGCCTTTGTACAAACATAATGAGAGAGATTTATACAAGGCAAGAATGCAAATTTACATGCTTTATATCTTAAAGTATCAACTTCATTTCTATCACCAAGATACTGAGACAAGAAATTCTTCAAATCATCCAGCTTTAACTGCTGCCAGCTTAGGGAAAAGAAAGTAAGTTCGCATATAATGAGCTTTGTGATTTTTTTCTGACTCCCGAAGTTCCTTTCAAGCTCCGGCTGCTGGTAAGAAGGTCTTATTTTGTTAATAATGTATAAAGACTTTCTTATGAGCGCCGGTTTTCAGGACGTTTTCTTAATCCAGATTTTCTTGTGTGGAAAGCAAAGTTATCAGGTTTCAATTTTGCAAACATTTACGTTCTTTACCCAAAAGCGACAGTCTTCCCTCTATCAAAGAAGATTTAACTGTCTGGAGAGAATTCTTCGCCCCCTTGAGACACTCTTGTGATTAGTGTGTGTTCTGATCCACGACACTCGTCTAGGGAGAATGGCTGAAACAGAGGGGTGAATGCTTCAGGGACAAGACAACAGAGATTGGGTGAGTGGAAAAGAACTGCTGTTTTAATCTACTTTTATGAAACGGGTCTGGAGATTTTTAGTACATGTTGAACGAAGTTTATGTAGGCATACTTGAAAGAGAAAAGAATAATAATTGGTACTAAAATACTTGATAAATGTCTATGCGCAATTACCTCTTTTTCTTCTCCAAAACTATATTCTGAAGTTCATTAATATTTTTAATGAACCCCTAGTGTAAGATTTAAAATTAGGCCTTAGGTAATGACAAACTGAGTACGGTATGTGAATAGACAAAATCAAGAAGACACACAAAGGCTAAAAGCAATATAATTAATTATTTTCATAAGATATTTTTAAAAATTTGCACATCAAGTATTGGCACTAGTAGAGTGCCATTAATGATTGAAAGAAACGGAAATCGTACAGTACAACTTACAATGCCAGAAGGAACTTTTTGTAAAACGAACAGCGGTCAGAAATGGACAAAATATGAAACCTTTGGTTTGCACTCGTACATACATGGCAACACATCTATGATGTGTAGTGCTGTTACCGCCCATAAAATTCATTTTATCTTTTTTTTTTATCTATGATGTGTGTAAATTAGCATTGCAGTATTAATATAATAACAGACTCTATGGATCCTTGTAACTGTAACAGCGGCTCTCTGTATCAAAATAACTTAATGGGTAAACGGGTTACTTTTCTAAAAGAAGGGAACGAAATCCAGGTGTTCTTCATCTTCTTATCAACATATCTTCATCAGCTCCATAAATACCTTTTAGAATTGAAAAAAAAACACACAAACTATTTTTTTAATGTTATTACAAAGTCTTACTTTTTTCTGCAATAGTATGTGAGGTCCCCGGTTCGATCCCCGCTCGTGCCATGTGGGCTTTATGGTGGACAAACACCGTGTGCGTGGGTTTTATCGTGGTTCTCCCGTTTCCTCGCACTTTATTTACTCCAGCATTTCATCCATCATCATCCATTCGGCCAGAGCCAAAGTTGCCTAAAGATCCTAAAATAAGATTCAAACTATTTTATTCTCCAACGTTCGCTTCCATATCAGCTCCCATTCAAACCATCAATAAAGAATTATTTCCACTTTGATTCAATTGTACGCGCAAAGTATGCCAATTGCTTCAAGAACCAGATTAGGTTAAGCAGTCCCAGTTATTCAAAGATCTTGTTGATAGGATATAATAAATTTCCAGCAAATGTCGTACGAAACTGATTGAGAATAGTGTTTCTCCTTTGCCGACCTACAGTGACAGATTGAAGTATTCATATGCCAGAGTTATCTTGATAACTAGGACTTCCAGGAGAAACCAAACTGTTGCAATACTAAGAAACCATCCATTGTTCAGTTCCTGGTAATGCTATCAATGTGATCATGCTGATTAAATGCTGATGCTACAACACAACCAAAGAACTGTGCTGAGCAAGAGTGGTTGGCACGGACGAGCAAATTTTACTGAGTTCCAAAGATTTATAGAAATCTTTCAAATTCTGAATCACATACAACATACTATTTCCAAAATACTGCTACAAAATAGCATAATGACAATACAAAAGTAATTTACGAAAATTGCTGAGACCTTTTGGCGAATTCTTGTTTTCCAGCTTCCGTGGAGGCAAGATACAG
>JAGDQP010076188.1:0-10084 GCA_022664845.1 Lepisma saccharinum
CTTGTGGGGTATCGTTCAATTAACCCCGCCGAATTTGCAACACATATGCACACACAAATTATGTGTGTTTACTTTTGGTATTATCCTAGATGTGTCTCAGAACTATCCAGCTCCACTGAAAATCATGAGTATTTAATCTGACCACCAACTTGGTCGCCATTTTGAAAGTGACTTAATGAATTTTTAAAGCATCCGTCTATATATTCAAGTAGCCCTGAAAAAATATAAAGTCCAAAGTCACTTCTGTGTTGCTGTTGGAAGTTTTCTTTTTAAATTTAACGCCTTATAGCTATGTAAGAAATTGTAAGAGAAATAAAAATGTTTGATTTTAACCATATGCCCTTTATAGCAATAAATAAGAAACAAAATACAACGAATACTTGATTAATACACAATATCACAGTGTCAATTGTCATACAACAGCTCAAAAAACGAACGAGTTATAAGAAACATCTACAAGGCTCTAGACTCAATTTACTCGACAAAAGGAAAGGTTGTTCCTCAGAAAATCTTATCTTTACATTTCGTTCTTCTCTCAAACAAATATGAAGGATACTGTAATACAAATTTCTTTTAACCTTTACTGATATTCAGGAACATGCGGTCTTGAATGGAAAAGGATCCGTCGGAACGGTTTGGATTTAATTTACTATCCCTAGCATCGTGCAGTGAAATAACTACCGTCTCTAACGCACTAATAAATTCGGAATGACTGCCTATCTCAACAAAACTTCGGAATAATGGCAATGGCAACCAACAACTACTAAAAAGGAAAATCCCTAGCGACAACAGTCGTGGAATCTTTCGATATTCTTAGCATTCGCTTACGTGACCTTTCACTTTTTTCACTTTTGTCTGAAAGCAAACGAGCAACTTCCGATATTACAATAAGTCAGAACGGATTAAACACATCCGAATATTCCGTGAATAATCCGACACTATTTTTAGGAAATTAGTAAAGTGAGTTTCTATACTGAGGTTACACCATTTAACACTGCAAGGATGATGTACGTAAAACTTAATATACAATGCACGCTTACCCCTGTTCAGATGTCCGCCATTTCGTGAGCTGCAAAAAGATCACAAAAACATTTCCGGACAAAGCTATACTGTTAATGTTCGAAATAGTTCTGTATATGCTCCTTTCGTCAGCTTAAATCCCATTCACAATATGGTAATACTTAAATTATAAAGATTTCGCGAACAGTATGTGACTGATAAATTTTGTAATATAAATTCTTAGGGTGCAATCGAAAAATCACTCGTTCGACTACCTTTGTATTGAACCCTATTATAAAGATAGACACCACAATGGGCACGCGAATTTGAAGTAGTTACATTACCACTAAACGGAAGTAAAACAGTAAACAACTTCTAGCTTCTTATAAGCTCCAATAACTGGGAAGTGTACAACAAAATATAAATCACGGTTGTTACAGTCAACACCCACCACCTCTCAGATGTTACGTTTTAAACATAATAATTACTTAGGCCTATGTCCCAAAATGTTTATATGGATATATATATATATATATATCCGACTAATTTTAATGTAATAATTTTATCTAATTATTTATGGTTTAAGGAATATATTATTACAGACAAAACTATTTGTTCCTGACCGGATTCGAACCGACAACGTTACGGGTGGGAGTCTCATGCTCTATCAGTGAGCAAACATGAATACCTTTACAGAACTGCTTCTGAAAAATCATTACTGAATTTCCTATGTTCCAAGAGAATGACATTGATATTCGTTTAAAACTTTGTTGTTTTTCTCCTTTGTCTTGTTCGTTCTGTTATGAATACGAGAACTGTTTGCTTACTTTCCTCTCATTGCAAATGTCCTTTTACGTATGAAAACGTAGGTCACAAAACCAGCACGTGCTCACATGCATGTATAGTTTCCAAATACTGTATCATTACGTATTTCAATGAACGCTACTTTTTTTTACACTTAATAACGTTTCAACATATCTTATTGCACTTAAAAGAAGAAAAATATATCTGCCAGAAAAAAATATTTCCCAATTGCGAAGGTTCACCCTACCCCGGGTGAACCTGCCATCTTTAGTTTACTGTTTACGAAGATACCCGATGTTGGAATTAGAGATTTTCAGCTCAAAAAGCCCTAATCAATGCGGTCAACTTTTTGAAATACGGTGTATATCATACCATAGCCCGAAGCTACTCCTTCAGTTAAGATACCATCACACAAACTGATTTTGGTTCCCTTGCAATCAAATTCCATCAGTACACACGGCCGATCTCAGAACCACCAGACAGTTACTCTCGGGGCATGAACAAAGCTCACTCAGGACTTGTCATAGATGATATCCAACGGTGCAATGGTAAACTGCTTGATTGCTCAATTTTCTTTTTCTCTTCTCGTAACTAATTTTAGTCAAGTTAAAAACATATTGTAAGAATTTGTACAAGATATTTCATGCCGTTGGAAAACTAAATTTTGTTCGTATGGTACGGATTACACAAAATTTGTATTGTATTTTATAATGAGATATATACCTTATTCTATTCTTTACTTGTACTTTATTCTTCTTTTTACATAATAATTGACATTTTGCGCGCATGTTATCAGAAGTATCTACAGACTTCAAATATACAGGCAAGTTTTCTTTGAAACTGACAAATTTATGGATAAAGCAACACAAGTATTGAAAATCCTACAAAAATAAGAGTTATCATTTATCCAATTTACATATGTACTATCATGGCCAAAATAATGTTCACATGACTTTATTATACACGATTTTTCTCCAAGCCTAGAAGATAGGCCACCCAACTGACGTAGAAGGGGCGATGTGTGATTCTGAGAGTGTGTGCGTGAACGAGCAAGGGTTGGATATTTTTTTCTTTAAGAGAAATCATTATCGCATATCCTGGCTTCTGGAAAGATATTTATGGTTTCTTGTAGTATGTACGAAAGAATGAAAAAAAAAGAGAGATCGCATTTGAAACAGCAAAACAGGGAACCTAACGCAATTTTACTTTAGTTGGGCCATTAGTTGAAATTTACTGAAAGACGTAATTTAAATTGTCCAGTAGAAAAGATCCTTACCGAACATGAAGAAACGAAAATGAACGCTGAAACCTATGGTTACTAGGTAATTATTTCTTTCTTAATGAATCGAGTATTCCATAGAACACTAATGTTATGCACGAAAGACAAGACAAAACGTCTGTTTCTATCAGTTCTTAAAAATGGGGCACGATATTTATGCTTTATAATTTCTGATATTATGTTGTCATTTACGTTACAAAGATGTTAGCAGCAAAATACACAAAATATGTTGCATGATATATATCACAGTCATATTCAATTCACTAGTGGATGAGGTCTTTCTCCGAAGGGAGGAGTATATATTGATGTTCGACAGATACAAATAAAAGTATGAATCTTTGAGCATCATATGGAGAATATCTGAGATAAATTAAGATCTTTCCCTTTCCAGAAAAATATATGTGTGTGTGCGTGCATGTGATATACGTAGATATGAGTATGTTTCGTTCCAAACGGCCAACATATCTAACTTTGGAGAGTGTTGGTTTCGAATTCGGGAGGTCCTCGGTTCGGTACCAGCGGGTGACTGTCCTGACTTAGGATTTCCCAGTATTTTCCTCAGCCACACCAGACATGTACCGGGATGATACCTTCACTTTACGTCCTGGCCGACTCCCTACCGCATTTCACAAAACCTTATCTTGGAGTGATCCATAGGTGCCTAAAAGCTATAAATAAGATGCAAACCCAACGAGTAAAATATATAAACCTGTCGCTCTGTGAATCGGCATATTGCTTCTTAATGCCGTGTTGATGGATCGACATGGAGACCGAGATCGATCAAGTGGCCGTAGCTCAGTTGCTATAGAGTTGGCTTAGCAATCGAAAGCTGTTAGTACGACCATCTATCCTGACTGAAGTAGTACCGGGCAATTTTCCTCACGACACGAATAAAATAATGTTTATAAAAATCTGCACAGATAGAATAAACACACACACACTCACATAATGACAGAGAGTGTGTGTAGGAGAAGGAATTAGTAAGAGAGAAAGAGAGAAAAAAATAATTGATTAAGTCATGGATAGAAAGAGAAGGATAGAGAAAGATCAATAAAAACCTTGAAACTAGATTAATGTATTATTACCTAAAGAACAAACGCAAACACAAGGTTTACTTTCTGATTCTAGCTAGTGATGCTTCTTTTCTCTCAGACCCAAAGAGAATTTCAGATTGAGTTCTGTAAATAGTTGAAGGTACCATTTTAGTCGAAAAAATACGGCGCTGACTGCGGATCGAACCCGGGTCACCGGAATGAAAGGTGAGGACGAAACCACTGCACCACACATTTCGCTTCTAAAATTCTACGCAACACATGTTACAGTTGTCCTGTGTTAAAGAAGTACCGTACAAGAAAACTTGACGCTTCAGGTCAATGACTTCTTCGTATTTGCACTGTTAATATACAGATACTTTAGTATGAATCTTCCAACCAATATTCGTCGTCGTCTTCTTTTTCTACAAGGGCGTTCCTACCAAAGGGAATTCGGCTAGCTGCTTCCACATTTATTAGTATTCGACGTTCACGAACAGAAGTGTCTATTCGATTGTTCACTTTTGCCTTGTAAAAATATCTTCGGCAAGAAGAGGGGTTCGAACCTACATTAATCACTTTCAATACTCAGTAGTCTGACGTCGTTCCACTGGACTAATGTTCTTAGCTGAAGCTATATCTCCAGAAATATTATTACTACTTTCAGCGGCCGGTTTCTCAAAACTTTTGGAACAATTTTACTAGTCTCTACACGATTAATATCAATTCGCTTCACAAGTCCCTGTTTCTCAAACTTACAGTTGTAAAATACTAGCTACAAGTCAACGGACTAGTATCACAATGTGACTAGTATTACTAGTGATTCTGTTTCTCGAAATAACAGTGTAGTCGTCTACACTTGTAACCCACAAGTAAATGTCCACAAGTATCTGCAGACTTTTTAGCGTATGTAGATGGATCGTTACAAGCCAAGATGTACTTTTCACTAGAAAAGTATTATTGATAAGAGTTTGGAAACGGAACTACGTACATACATTTTTCAAATGGATTCTAATTTTATTAAAAAAAATGGTATAGTATCAAGTAATTTTGATACTATAAAGTGTTTTGAGAGGTTGTCTTGAGGATCTAAAATCTGAAATCACATCGTTAATAATTTCTAGTACATGACATTTCTGGAATAGAATAATTGCTTTCAGTTAACTTGAATCTGAAATTATTTGTAATCAGATACTAAAGCTTATATTGAAAGTATGCGTCTGAAATATTTCACTGTGGCAAGTCTTGATTAGCGTAAATATGCACGTAGGTATTAATTTGTTTCTAACTATACAGTTCATGATCATATTTCATGTAAACTTGTATCAAAAGTTCTAAAATGATTCCAACTTTTTACTCAATGTATCAACATTGTGTTGCCTCATTTAAATGTAATACTCTTTTTATTGTGTTGCTTCTAAACAGAATAAGAGGAGACAATTGGGTAATATTTGTTTTTAGAAGTAGAGTAAAAAGTTGTTTTTTGTTTTGTCTAACTTTGGTTGGTTTGCAATTTAGATATGTAATTCTTTATGGCTGACCTAAGTTGGCTCATCTTTTTGTTTAACATCGTGCGAATATGATTTTACTTCACTATACTTTTTGAGTTGAAAAGCATTCATCATTTTACGAAGATATACATTTTGCACGAATTAGAGTCCTGCAAATCCAGGCCCGCGCCAATCCCGACCGACACGTGCAACTCCTACCTCGTTAATTCATCCTGGTTGGCCCGTTGTTTAACGTATTGAAAAGCTGATCGAACCTGGGAGTCACTACTTTTACGTTGTTTTTTTCAAGAAAATTAACTTATTTTTTTTCATGAACACTTAGACAATCAAAATGAGAGCGCACTCTTTAGCAGATCTGACAAAGTTAAAGTCCAGAAATTCAGCTATATGGCAACCTCGCAACAACATGAGTGACCACTGGACGGGTTTTAATACAATGAGTGTATTAGTGCAGTTTTTAAAGTACTAATCTTTGTGAAGAAAATAATGTTTGTATATCTAGTCGTGATGTAGCGAAAAATATGTGAATAAAATTAATTACAACTATTCTTTTGTTATTAGTGGCCGTAAAGTAAATTACAATACAGTGATGTTGCTATGTAATCATTAGCGATGTAATCATTCCCACTTGGAACGTGAAATACTGTTTTTGAAACCTTTAACAAATTATATAACATGCTTTTTATACATATAGAATTTAACAAAATAGTAGTCAATAGAAGATTAGCTCATAAATGCACGAAACACTGTAACTGAAACAAAAACCAGTTCTATATAACTTTACTTTGCTTTTATTTCAGTAAGAGTTGAGCTTGAAGGTTGTTTATCTGATGTCCTCGTGGTCGTGCGTGCTTGGTTACGTTAATTTTTCCCCCTTTTCGTCCATAAAGCTGGCGACGCGGGTTCGAATCCCGAAGCTTGCTCTTCTTTTCTCACAAAGCTCCGTCATCTATGTTCGTATTGCCTGGACGTATTAGTTTGATTCCTGTCAGATGCAAAGAAATCTGACAGCGATTACCATTCCTTTAATAAGGGTTAACCATTTCAAGGTTTAGTCTAATAATTATATAGACAGTTTAATAGTCATATCAAAATGTTTAGAAAAGAACAGATTAATCGATGTCATATTCGCTGACGTCAAACTTGAGGTCAGTGACTCTCTATCTGCTTTACTGTAATGTAATCATTTGCATAAATTCGTAAAATGCAGAAGGCTAACCAAATGAAAAGGGTTTTCCAATGTTAAACACCAAATTAGAAACGGCTGGATAAATCGAGATCGCTGACAGCAAATTTGAAGTCAGTTTCTCTGTATCTGTTTTCGTTTAGGCACTAGCCTCCATTACAGATGGAGGAATCAAAATTAAGAGGAACAATATTTTAAGGTACTTTAAATGTTTCATTCTAAACGATAGCTTTGCAATTATCAATAACATAAATTGTATTCCCCCCAGGGTATCTATTAAATCCGCCCATGCGCACAAGGTGTTTGTCCACCAGAAAGCGCACATGGCATGAGCAGGGATCGATCCAGCGCAGTGTTTCTCAACCTTTTTCATGCCGCGACCCCCTTGTAAGGTGCCTTTACCCGGCCACCCCCCCGAAGCAATTTTACTGTTTGTAATAAGCGAATTTTTTTAACGTTGTATTAAATAGCTTCCTGAAGGCTTCAACACACACACACACACACATATTCAGTTCGTGTTACTGAGAAACAGGCCTGTAAACACGAAAGTTCTAAAGTTATTTTCATGAATTTTTCAACAGTTGCTTACACGACCCTAAGTTTTGATACTGAGAATAATGTTCCTAAACTACATTTTAATCCTCTTTTCGGGAATTCAAACTCAAAAGTGAATCTCGCTTATGGGAAAAACAATGTTAATTCAGAAGACCACTTTTCCTTGTCTAATTTTGTTAATTAGTACCAACACATTAAGTCAGACACCGATTTCTGTCTACAAAATATTGTACCGTAACATCGCTCAATCTCGATCTTGTTCACTTTTCAGTTTGGACTACCAAAAGGAGGTTAATTTTATTTTGTAAAAGTATTTTCACCGTGTTAAAAGTGGTTTTTGTGAACAATTGTAGCAAATTTCATGGAAATATCTGGAAAACTTTCGCTTTTATCGGTCTGTTTATCAGTTACACGAATCAATAAAGGTAAAGGTAAAGCTATCCCCTGTGCGATACACACGCGCCGTGAACAGCACATGGGGGATGTGGGGGTAGCGCTCCATATCTCGACCTACTGTACGAAGTGAGGTGGAGTGGTCAGTCCCACGCTCGACCGCCTTTACCTTTCAAGGTGCCCAGGAGTACCAAAACACTCTGGTACTCAGTTTGATACGAGGCTGAGTGCACCGCAGAGCGTCCGACATGAGAAGGATGGGTGCCTAACTTGTGACTGAAAATGTATCACAAAAATTGAACAGGATATTTTGAAACTGGTTAAATCAAAATAGGCTCAGATTGCGCGCTATCATGCTTACAATACAAACTGTCAAAAGTTAAAATTTGTGTTACGTTCAACTTGTCATATTGCACGAAGTGTATTAGAACTTGTAATTGAAGTTTTAACTTCTCAATTTGCTAACGACAATTTTCTTTTGGTGATGGCTAATTCACGTTAAAATAAACGACAATAAGTGATCGTATTTGAATGTGGCAATACTTACCCTAAACTGGATTTGTTCCTAAAACTGCCATAATATATTCATTTCATAATTCGAAATGACAAAAAGGACACGCATACAAATGTGTTTACTTAGCACACAATACATACAGACAAAATGTAACACATAGACTGTGTTACAGTTTCCTCGCATTTGAACTTGGTTATTCATAGCTGTTAATATCGTTGGCGAAATGGAGTAGGGGAAACGCGCTGAGCATTTCAGTACGAAAACAAACCAACATAGGTTCGAATCCTGTTAACGCTAAAGACTTTTCTACTAAGCAATCGTGAATAATTTAATCATTACTTTACTTCTCATACAAAACGGAGAATATTTCCGACTGTGGGATGAAGCACCTGAGTCACTAAAGAGAGAAAGACGATTTACGAATGTTGGTTGGAAAAGTCCAAATCAAGTCCCAGGGGGTTAAGAACACGTCATTGATCAGAAATATGCACTTTTCCTGTTATTATCCTTAGAAAGGAACACTATAACATATGTTAGGCACATTGTGACTAGAGATCAGAGCCCTGCAAACCCAGGCCCGAAGACGGCCCGGCCCGGCCCGGCTGGATCTGTATACTTTGACCGGCCCTACCCGGCCCGGCCCGAATCTCGAGCCGGGCACAAACGGGCCGGGCTGTAAACGGGCCGGGCAAGGCACAAACGGGCAGGGCTTAACCGGCTTGAGAACAACCAAGTCTGATAATTCAATTTAATGCTTCAATATTCAATGGAAAATGTCACATGTGTCTTCATAACATTGCAGTTTCAATTTTTCCTTCTCGAATGGGAAAATCGTGTGAAAGGTTACCCAAGGGTTTCTTTCTATATCTCCATTCTGTCTGTCTATTTGTTATCAGTGGTTGTTCTGTCCATACATCATGTGGTAGTAATAGTACTAGCATTAGCACTAGTAGTAGTAGTAGTAATAATAATAATAGTAGTTTTAGCACTATTATTACTAGTAGTAGTAATAGCAGTAGTCACAATGGTAGTAGCAGCAGCAGTAGTAATAATAATAATAATAATAGTAGTAGTAGTAGTAGTAGTAGTAGTAGTAGTATTAGCAGTAGTAGTAGTAGTATTAGCAGTAGTATTAGCAGCAGTAGTGGATGCAACTTCCAATACAAAATAAACTATTGATGACGTATCACATGATATAGATTCCGGATACAGCCATCTTGGCCAAATTAGCAAATTTCGATTTCCGCATTGAAATCCACAAGGAAACGGTAATGTAGTCAGCATGACAAGCGAAGCTTGAAATTCGAATCGAACAATCCTCAACGTGTCACGTGATATAGTTTCCGGCAGTCATATTAGCAGATAGTTTCATTTATGAGCTTAATTTATGAGCTTCATGCGTAATTTATCTAATTCCTATATAATCCCATGTTAAAAATTAACGATTTTTAAAAAATGTTTTCTTATTTAGAGATGATATACACATCAAAGGACTTCATTTTCGTGTTTGCCATACCGAGTTTGGGAAAAAACAGGTTGCAGATGGACGATTAAACGAACTGGAAGCTCTCCAGGACGCCATTTTGAATTTTTTGAGACAAACAAAAATATCTGCTAGAAAAGTGGAATAAACGTCATTTCGCTCAGAATGACACACCGAGAAAAATAGCTATCTCGGATTTTCCATAATACATGTCATCACTTAGTTGCGGCGGCCATTTTGTGAATTATTTACATGTTAATATCTCGCGTTCTAATCGTCATATCAAGATGGATTAAACGTTATCTTACTCTGGAATGCATCCTAAAGAA
>JAGDQP010076190.1:0-10083 GCA_022664845.1 Lepisma saccharinum
AATATACAGATGCTTATCAGAATAATGGAAACACCTGAACGAAAGTGCAACTTACCAGATTAATATGGTGTCGGGCCACCTTTCGCCTTCAGAACAGCCTTGATGCGACGTGGGATGGAGGCATAGAGGTCGTGAATGGTAGCAAGTGGAATATTACACCATTCCTCGTGCAGGGCATCGGCCAGTTCTGTGAGAGAGGATGGAGGTGGAAATCGTCGCCGGAGTCGTGTTTCCAAGATGGACCACAGATGTTCAATTATGTTGAGATCTGGGGATTGGGCGGGCCAGGGGAGGTGTTGAACTTCATCCCGATGTTCCTCAAACCACGCTGCAACAACTCCAGCTGTGTGAATGGGTGCATTATCATCCTGGAATATGGCGTCATTGTCCGGGAACAACATCCGGACCATAGGATGCAAGTGGTCTCCTAAAATTGCGACATAATCGTTGGCAGTGATGCGTCCGCGAAGTGTGACCACAGGACCCAATGAAAACCATGATATTGCGGCCCACAGCATCACCGTGCCGCCGCCATGTTTCACAGTTGGGCGGAGACACTGCAGATCATACGCTTCTTTGGGCGTTCTCCACACATAAACACGGCCCGTGGTTTGGAATAGGGTGAATGGTGACTCATCCGACCATACCACACGTTTCCAGTCGTCAACGGTCCAAGTTGCATGGTCGCGGCACCATTTGCGGCGTGCTAAAGCGTTCTGGTCCCTGATGAGAGGTTTGGCCCGTGCAACACGACCCCGTAAGTTCATGTCATGTAATTCGCGGCGGACTGTGATTGTCGAAACAGGTTGGGGGAGGTGCTGATTGAGTTCCTCCGTCACTTGCGCCGCAGTGGCACGACGGTTCCGCGTGACAATGCGCTTTAATACCCGGCGTGCCCTGTCACTGATGCTTTTCTTCCGCCCACTGTTCCGCTTCCCCGATGTGGTTTTCCCGTGTGTTGTGTAGGCCGTCATCACCTTCGACACTGTCCCTGGCGACACACCTAACACACTAGCCACTGCCGTCACACTCACTCCACATAACCGCGCACCAACAATTTGCCCTCTTTGAAACTCTGAGAGGTCTCCCATTTTACACTACCTCCGTCTGCTGCAGCCACTGCACACTCCTGTTCCACGACGCCTGACGTAGTATGGAGACCGACCTAACACACCACCACCAGCAGTCCGGCGCTGCGGTCGCCACGACACCACTGCCAACCCATACATCTGACGTGTTGCCAACTACAGGTGTTTCCATTATTCTGATAGGCATTTGTATAACAAATGTATTTGATATCTGAGACCCCCAAAAATCTTGTCAGACAGTATAAAATACTTTCCGTGAGAAAAATATTATTTTTCTTGTGGGATTCAGAGCCTCTCCTCCCGGTAGTTAATACAACCCAAAAATACTTTGGAATAAACATATAACAGAATGTTTCCTTATTTTTCTTACACTCAAGCTGTTGTAGTTTTTCTTGTAACATTATACTCTTCATTCTTCAAATTAACCACAGATGCAATATTATGGCAGGACGCTGATGACTGTCTGTCATGACACCATGCATGCCGTTTACACAGGTGCTTTGCCCGTATAGATTCGTTACCCACCGTCACCACGTGGAGGTGCCCTGTTCACAGATAGACGAAATAGTAATGAACCAATTGATGGCGTGTTATAGAGGGTGCAGTTCATTTTCCACATCAGACTTGTTTTTTGTGCCTTTTGCCTTATTCTTATGTTTTCTACAAAACGCTGACCTGCTGTCCCTACTATGTTGGTTCAGTGAGTCAAAATACACAGTGATAGATTGGCGGACTTCTCTTTGTGTGCTTGTGTTAGCCAAGAAATCCGTAACATGTGCCTTAGTCTGCATAACTCAAATGTCACAAATAAATGCAAGCATGGAATCCGAACAGAAGGGCATTAAATATAATATTGTTACATTTTTCTAGCTTTCCAAACTGAATTTCATTTGATACAGTGGAATTTAAAAATAATACTCACTAATGTGCAAGCAACAAGTACAGGAATACAGGAGACTACTTATTGTCTTCACTTAAATTTTGCTTTATCGTCTCCAGTTTTCTATTTGGAATTCGAGTCCACCAATATCATCACTTGATAGAAGCGACACCATAGACTTAGATTTATTATGCCGCTTCGTTCAAGCGCAATGTAAACATAATCGTTTAAGAAAAATCAAAATACCCTCATTTTCATAAAGAAACAAGTTATATAAAATTGTCTGACCAAACACTTAGTTGTAGTGATTATAACATCTCTACAGCGGATCTTCAGGAATTGTTTTGCACTCCTTGAAAAATCCTGCTTCATCTTAACTTCTAGCAAAAACTAAAAATTGAGTATTCACATAAAGACCAGTAGAATACACATCGGAAACACTACAGTATATTTCTCCTCTTGTGTTTAATTATATTATGATCAGTAAATATTTTAAACAAAATATCATTGTATTTGTATTTGGCCTAACATACGTTAATTTAAAACGCATATGAATTGTGCGTACTGCGTAGCTTAGTTGTTGGCGCAAAGTATTTTTAATATATTTAAATTGAGTTATTGCTAATATATCATTTTAATCTAATATACAGCTATCAATAACCTATGCATTCCATGGTAATCAAACGGAAATTAATGGATTAACACTCACACCATTTGCACACCAGCATGGTTAGGAATGATAATAAAATATTTACAGAAAAATATAGAGTTTATAAAATATTTTTCCTCTAAAATGTAACGAATAGTTGGTAATTACGTAGAGAGAATAAAGCTACTGAAATGTTTAATTTGCTAAGGATGACTTCAGAGTTGAATTAAGTTCGGTTAAATGAGCAAAGCATTAAATAATATATTCTTAAAAAACGTTATTGTCTTCATCTAATGCATTTCATATTATACTATCCGTAAATAATCACAAGACATTGAAAATTTCATACCCTTAATACGTATTGTTTCGGATGTCATACCTTTTCACTTTAAACATTGATTCTGTGAAAGAGAAAATCACTGGGAATTCGAATGAAATTTCACGGTGCAGAGAATATATGAAAAAAACAACATAAATTGGTATGTTTCAAAATTAATAGTACCCTAAAGATCTTTAAAAATGTTATATGTGACAAATTAAGAAGTTATGACTCATTTGAGAGTTATTCCAATTTTAAATATTTAATCCATGGTTCATTTAATATTGTATGTTCATAGGTATATAGTCAAGACATAATTCAGCTTTGGACGAGAAAATAAAGTATTAATTTAAGAAGAATGTCTCTGGGCCATAGCACTGTCTCCATACTTTTTATACTTATTTCGTTGTCAGTTACGATAGCTTCTGCATACTGTAAGTATAATTTGGAGTATTACAATTCTATGTTTGTAATATCGGTGGAAAAACTAATTAACAATATGAAGTTTGAATCTCAAGCATATAAATATTAGAAAAAAATAATTTAATGTGTTGCCTAGGGTTAGGATAACTTGAATGTTGTGTTCTGGGTGTGTATGAGTTTTGCACAAAAAATGAACAATTTTCATTTAATATATAGTAGAATAACATTCGAGCTATTACCTGTAGATTTTGCGGTGAGCTTAGTAAACAACATTAAGCTGCAAATTGTGTATACCGCTGAATCTAATATGTAGACCGTTTCTATGGAAGCCAGCTAAAAGTATCCCAAATCCTGTTCGTTCCATCCTTCTATGTGTCTGCTCTTTAGAGCAATGTTCAATAACAACCAGGTGTGAAGTGATGGTGAGTGTGTCGTTTTAAAAATGTCTAGACCAGCTCCAGCAATGATTAATCATCTTGGCTCGTATGGTTGACTACTTTTGCGGAAATATATTTTAATAATTTATTTTTAAAAGGTTTCGAAACCTTGAAATATATCGTCCTAAATCTTGCATCATAATTATTCACCACAACAACCAAATAATCTATGTTTTCTCTCCTTTTGAGATATAGCAGCTGTCATTGTTTTAAATCGAAATTACTTAATTACGTTTACTTAGCATTACACAAATCCGTCGAGACACAGTAAAATAATCCATTAAGTAATTACTGTAAAATATTTTAGGTGTAAGATTTTTTTCAAATGTACTTTGAATTCTTCAATTTTAGGCGGTACGTAATCATTATTCACACTAAAATTAGCATATATATTATTTGGCAGAATAGCAAAAAAATAATTGGTTTTGTCCCTAACTACACTGGTAGTCAATGTAACAAATCTAATTTATGAATGAATATATGTAGTCCTGGAATGCTATTGAAATATGTCGGGGCGTTTGAAAGTTTAAATTAGCGTTAAGTAGTTTAATAACAGAATCCAACAGCGTGAGACAAAGATGTCTGAAAAGCATAAACAAAATTTAAACTGAAAGTCCACATTTTAAATTGTGAATTAATAAGCATTATTTGATCAGAGGAAAAACATTCATGAACAGAGCCTATTGCGAAATAACAAGTGTCTTATTTAGAGTCTGGATTCTGCCAAACTCTTCACTATTATTTTATGATCAAAAGTACATATGCTTTGTATCAAATTTACTATGATATTTTATAAAATAGTGTGCTTATAATTTTGAGTATTGTTTCATTATTCCAGATCACTTTTGGGATTACTATGATGAAGGTAAGTCAGCTCATTATATTCAAATTAAAACACAACATAATTTATTTATTGCAAACATTATATGAAAATGCATGTATTACGTATAGTATTTTCAAACAAAATTGATGATTTTGGATTTTCGTACATTGATCCCTAGCTAGTTTACAAATTGTTTGTACACGCCTCATTACTGATGTGCAACAAACATATTTAGCTTAATTCTGTTAGTCGGAAAATATTAAATCAAGGCCCGATACGCAAATGTAGTAATCGTAACACCAATATAAAAGTAGATTACTTCTTCTAAGTATATAATATCTGTATAGATAACAACACTGACTTATTACCCAAATAACGCAATTTTAATATATTTAATTGCAATCTCAGTATTTATCAGCTTAATATGTTTTGGCACATTGCCCTTGTAATCCAATAATTCTCCACCGTAAACTTTTGTTAATATACATACATATTTTATATCATGATAGACCGGATATAATCTAACAATTACGTAGTTTATTGAAGTAATTCAATTCAATAACCATTTATGATTTATTAGGTTCATTTCTTTTAAATAAATTTAAAGTCATCTGTAAGAGGGAAGCGTAAGAATGTTCAATTGACATATACTATTTTTTGTATAATTTTAAATCACGTTTCGAAGGTTTTCGTTAAAAAAAAATATGTCAACAATCGCATCACTGCGTTTGTTTTGTAAATTGCTGTTACGACATACTGGAACATAAACTGCAGGTGCTAATTGTTCTCAATGTAACAAATGTAATACTAAAATATTTTCGGACATTTACTGATAGTGCTTGCCAACATGAACATATGTTTTAAGACAGGAAGAATCATCCTATAACTTATGGTAATATGCGGCATTATGTTAAAGTAATTTGTATAACTATTTATATTCTGTCAGTGTCTTAGAAATGATTGCGTTGTGGAAAATACATTGCTGTATTTGATTCGTCTAAACAACCAAGATTTATCACATATTAGCCTTTTTCAATTCATTTTCAATGTGGACTGCTTTAAGGAAACCTCCACTTAAATAGAAGTTGCAGCTCTATCTTAACTTAATTTCCAATTCTAGCTGGAAAGTGTTTAGGCAACGGATGGCACTACCTAGTGGACGCAATTCTGTTGTATAACGTTAGCTTAATTTTCTCGAGTTCATGATGTCAAACCGACTGAACAACCACTCTGAATTATGTGTTGCATTGAAACACCAGATAAATGCTTTCATTGATCGCTGAACCAAAGTCATTTTTGCCACCAACCTGTATCTATTCCCTTTACATATATTCACATGAGATTTAGATGAGTAGAAGGAAAATATAACATACCAATTTATTAATGACATACGCCTTTAACACATAGTATTTTATCATTAGGCCCACTTCACATAGCTTGAAGTTTCAAAACGTATCAATAAAAAAGACCCATGATTGAGGACATTCTTGGTGCTGCTAAATTGAATTAGGAAAGTCAACAAAATTTCGGATTTATTGGCACATATAATTCATACCACACATGGTATATTTTTTACTATACGTAGCGTTACTTTTCTCTTGGAAATTGGTTGCAGTGGATACTTAGTTAAAAACCTCGCGTGGATCTCAACGTCACTCGAGAAGTCGTCTGGATTGAATAATAAAACGTAAAGATTGTGCTCATTTTTTTAAAAAAAGTGTTAATATATTTAAGGTATATAAATCCCTAAGGCAGGTCCACGTTGATAAACGTTTTGCAGTATTACGTGTCCTTTTATGGAGAAACATAGTTAATTTGTAATACGAATACGGAATGAGAATCCAAACACATGTTGATTTTAAGAAAAACGTTTCTTTACACTTTACGTTGCTCATTAATTTTGGAGATACTGTAAAAGAATTGCGAAAACAAACCACAGATACGTTATAACTTAAGATCCTTCTTACATAAATCACCTTCAAACTTTCATAGGACGGCAGTAAATTTCTCAAGTGTGTTGGGGCGCAACAGCTGAAATCACATATGCCTTCATGGGAATGATATATTACACATTTGCTTCTTTACCATAACCTTCAAGCTGGCAGGGTGGTGTACTTCAGGGTCAACAGATTCTTGTTTATTTTCTCTAGCATCGTAGAAGCGGACTCATACAACTATTCGGCATGTAAACCATATGGAATAAATACAAAGTTCATACATTAACTACACACTTGAAGCAATGCGAGGAATGCCATCTACCAACTCATATATATTTTCGTACATGTGAACACCATGAAGACACCATGCATAATAGTAAACCCATACATATACAATCACACGTATGAGTGACGAATTATTGTGAACAACTTAATGTTGCTGTTCAATTTCCTGTGATCTAGTGCCAAAACTTTAAATTTTCCTGAAAAACAACATGGGTCAAATAGCACATCATTTGAAATGTCCTTTGTTTCTATTAGCGAAAATTTTACATTTTTTTATATATCACCGAATTCCTTGGGAGAAATATCGTTTCACAGTATTATTTGTTACAAAGAGGTTCTCTAAAAAGTATTATTTTACCCTATTAAGAATTATGAGCAGCCTTAACTACGAATTGGACAGTTAAACAACATCAAGTGTATAGTGACATTAGTTGTGTTCTCTGAGCAAATATTGATTCTTGGTAAAATTATATATATATATGGTATTTAATAGTTTTGCTGAGTTTGTTTTGACCGACAGCATTATTTGTATTAAACAATTGTATTGACTTTTGGAGTTCCTTAATTAAATTTTTGAAGATTCCCTCTGTCAACGATTACAACAAAGACAAAAGTGCTGGGTAAATCACTGTGATAAATTTGATTTCCGCCAACTGGACAAATTTTTAATTTGTGTAAACGGGAACATATGCAAATATTATATTATTTCAAATGGTTCCTTAGTCTACTAACAAGCAATAAATTAGGTTTTTGATTGTAGCATGATTCTACGAAATGATAGAGAATATTCTGTTGTAAATTGTATTATACAATAGATTGTCAAAATTTGCTACACATGTAGATAATATACTGCGAACATCATTATGCTAACTACACTTATTTTAAAACTAACCTGTAAACTGGTTTAAATTTAATATTGTAAAGTGGCAGTTGTTGTTAAAGCAGTTCTACTCTACAGTATTAATGTAATATTATATTCATAATTTTCCTCATAATCTATGCGTTGAAATGCATTGGAGAACCTTTCTCAACAGACTGTGAACAATGAAGTTTGGGAGTGTCTCCAGGCTAGCATTAAAGAATAAATTAAATTGTGTTGTAGTTTATTATTTTTTCGAAAGCGTTAATAGATGAAAGTTAGTACACACATATTCTAAATAATAAGATTGATCTTATTTTAGAGGAACTCAACTTAAAAAAAAACGTTATTTTATATGGACCTGAATAAAGGAATTCAGCTTTCAAAGAAACTTGCCTCTATTTAAAATATTTATAACAAGAAATAATCACTGTGGAATTGGTATTGTAAGGGGACATTTGTCGTAGTAATAAGGCATTCAACAATTATATCATACTATATACATGTTTTTTGAATAAACTAGTAAGTTTAATTGAGTAAATTATTACCCCTTAAGGATTTTACAGTTTATAGTACGTGCAAGTCTAAAACTTCAATAACTACAAAAAGTTGCTGAAAAATTTAATATATTGCGTTTTCCTAAATAAAATCGAAGAGCTTCCAGATGATTTGCTATTTGTCTTGTCTTGCTATTTAAGAAAACTTGAATGTGGCATAATTCTAATGCCGAATAAACACGTATTCAGACATAGGGTATAATGCATCTAGAACTGTTGGTGGAAAATTTTCATATCAGTTGAAATGATACTTCTATAATGCTTTCTGTGTTTAAACTACTCCTTTTCACCTGCTCAGCTTCAACAGATTTGTCTCTAATCTCTGTTTTCAGTAAATGCCAGACCTGATTAGGTAAACTACGTTCTTTATTATTTGTCTGTGAATCGTTGTCCCCGCCATGATAATATTAGTGCATTGTTTTACGTAACGCTGCTGTATCATATGTTTGCTCTTTGCTCAACTATTAGATAAGTGTTTTGTTGAAAGGATTCTGAATTCTGGAGAGAAAACTCATGTCTCTTCATAGAGTCCCATTTCTATTTATCTGTCTTGTCTGTGTGAAAATGAATCAATGTCATATTTATTAATTTAGTATCACCTTATCTCCCTCCACTCAGCCCAATGTTGCTCTTATTCCTGGTACTTCGATTTTTACCAGCCTGTCGCTGTTACTTTCTAATACTATACAGTGTATGTCCAATATTACTCAGCTTGAAGGCATCTATGCAGACCTAACCAAGACTTTTGATAATTCCGTTGTTATCGCCTTTTTAATAAATTAACTCCCTGTAAATAAAATTGAAACATTCGCACTCTTGGGCAATATTACTTTAATATAATTGAGAAGTAGTTCCACATGGTGTTTTAAATAATTTATTGGATACACTAAATTATTTTACGGTAACATTGCTTTTTAAAAAACGAACTACATATGGCCTATATAATTATAAATCTTCATATCGTCTTAGAAGAAATAAACGTTCAAGCTAATTTCTTTATGTTAATGCCTGGCCATGTTTCTATGGCTGAGAATGAGCAGAGTGAAGAATGAATGAATGAACTCCGTTAACCTTTAAAGATGCTACACGTTAAAATTCATCAAAATAATGTATCCTGCTATATGTTCGTTTCGCGAGGAACATCAAATTTTAATCGAGTGCTATTTAACGTCGTAAACAATAAAACAGTTTATACTAAGTATCACTACAAAGTCAATATATAAACTTACTCAAGTCGCTTCTCTTAGTGAGTTAGTGACAGATTACAGTGACTATTAAGTTTAGTGAAATAATCCATACAGATTAATATAGTAAATTTACCTCTCTTGAGAATGTCTAGATTATAACATGCATTAGCTTCAAGCTGGATTTGTTTTAATATATTAGGTGAAATTCCAAAATGATCATTTGGAAATTTAATTAAAATATTTTTGAAATGATATGTCTCTTTACTTTGTATTTATCATTTTCAAACAGGTGTATGCAATGTAGAAACTCGGTTAAATATCTCACCAACATTGGTAGCCCTCAAAATTAAAGTTCACATCTTTCGTTATTTACCAAATATACTACTAGATTTCGATGTATAAGTTTTCCGATTAACCACCAGGGATAACTAGTAAGCATAGTGAACTTCTTCGTAATGCTTTAGAAATTTGAATAAACTCTAATTTCGGAAATGATTTTGAATTGTCGTTAATACTCTAAGATCGGTCGCATTCATTTCGTCGACAATCATTTTGTCGACAGATCATCTTGTCGACACCACTTTGTCGACAGGTACGTTTTGTCCACAGCTCATTTTGTCGACAGGTACGTTTCGTCGA
>JAGDQP010076191.1:0-10083 GCA_022664845.1 Lepisma saccharinum
ACTTGAGGTTAATATTAAAGAGGGCATCTTGGTGATCTTATCTAAGTGCTCAAGGACTTACGAAGAACACTGAGGTATAAAATAAGAAAGACGATAGTTTAAAGCAGCGTATCGACGATAAAGAGACTGTAAACACACAACTACAACGTCGGACGATTCATATCCAAAGAATTTAAAGGAACCCTTTTCACCATTACAACATTGGTGACTTCTTAGCCGATGTTGACTCGCGGATTTCTTAAAATGATTTCCCTTACTTGTTTGGGTACCTCAAACACAAGATGGTACCTATCTTGATTCTTGGGAGCCGTTTTAAATCTTGGTCTTATGAGCTGCTTCTGTTCGTCGGTCAGCTCTTGAAGATTTTTTTTCTATGAGTTCCTCTATTGCCTCGTTCTCCTTTAGCTTGGATAGTATGTTATGCATTATCATTAACGGGTTGCGCTTATTGCTCTTATTGGTTAGATCGAAGTTTTGGATCATTCCTGGGTGATGCCTAATCTCGTCCTGAGCTGTCGCCACGTGCAGAATAAGCGCTGTCTTTGCTTGAATAATTTGAAAGTTGATCCGGTTCTGTATACTTACTATCCTGGTTAACCTTATTCTTGCATCCTTGAGGCTTTCCCCCTCTTTCGGTTTAATGACGATGGTTTGTCTGTAGTTTCTTTTGTTTGACTCGATCAAACGCATCTTTTCCTGAATTTTGGTAGTATCCCTTTTCAACAGTTCTGCAAAGCTCACTGTCGGTGTTGTTGCGACGCTTAGTCCTTTAGTTGCCTTTAGGCTACCATTCTCCGTGCAGAGTTTCTTCATTTCTTCTTCCAGTTATCGCATTTTCTCCTCGATTTCAATTTTTCTCGTCTCTAGTTGTCCGTTTATGATCTCCAATTCCTTTACGTAAAGACTACCTTGGATCGCGTCTTCTCTCAATACGTTGTTATTTATCTCTTGTTTGTCTAGCTCATGCTCCCTCTCCTCTAGTTTGGTCTGGAGTTGGACTAGCTTGATTTCACAATTCCTTAGCCTTTCGTTTTCTTTTCAAGTTTAGCTCGGTTTCTTTCTAGATCGAGTATTCTACCCTCTAAAAATGCCTGTCGGATCTTGAGGTCCTCCATTTCCTTTTCTTCCTTTCTTCTTTTGGTCATCTCCTCCTCTTCTTCCGGTGTTTTCTTTCTCTTGGTTGTATCCTCGGATACTGGATTTGGCGTTCCTGGTCTTGACATGCTCTCCTCCGCATCCCGGTCAGTAGGTCCTTTTCTCACGTTCCTCAGAGACCTAGGTGTCCCATCTTTGTCCCTGTGTATTTTCTCCTATTCTGCATACACTTCGTCGATTATGCCGTTTCAGTTCTTTGCCCTCTTTATTGGATCGATGTTTCGTAACATTTATTTCCTTTCTCTTCAACATGCTTTGAAATCTAAAGTAGAAAGGGTTGATCGGGTACTCACGAGTGTCCGGCGCTGGGCTTAACCATTCAGCCTCAAATTTTTGGAGACCCGATCTGGTAACGTACGCGAGGACGAACTTTCTCGCCATTTTCAATTTCGGTTTCGCACACTTGTAAAAAGTACACTACACAGTATCCAGTACACTAGAACACAAGAAAGGATAGTGTTTATCACTTATGGAAGACAGCAGGTGCAGCCTCAGGCCCGCGATTCAAGGCAAACGACACCCGGAAGGCCGCAGACCCCCCGGGAAAGGGGAGGGTGTTGGAAAGAGGAAAAATGAAAAAATGGGTGAAAAGGGAAACCTAATTTTTTACATTTTTCGGGAGGGGGTCAGTACCCCCGGGGGACCCAACCCAAAACGTTCGCGACCGAACTCTGGATCGAGTACATTCCCGGGGGGTCAATAATCCCATATACGAGGTCAACGACCACCCAAAATATCATGAACCCATCACCAGCGGCCCGGAAGGCACAGACCTCTTAGCCCTCCAAGTTACTTATATAGGTACTACACAAAGAACTTCGTAAAATTTTTATTATTGTGGAGGAACCGGGACTTACAATAAATTTCCAGGCAATTGTTTGTCTTTTCAAGGACGCCGGATGTCCACGGTCAAAGACACTCTGGTGATGTGGAGATCTCAGAGCCAACGTGGATGACTTCTCTTTATTCCCATATGATTATCATGGGAAACTTCTGTTCCTGATATATCTCCTAAAAAAAAAAAAATAATAACACGAGGTTCGCACCTTCAGGTAACGTTCCACTTATGTTCATGAACAAAAATATCTACTTACTTTTTTGGTCCGCCCCGTTTCTCCTCGTGAAAATCACTCGAATCACTTAGCACACACACACGTCTCTCTAGCTTCAAAGGCTATACTCCAGGTTGGTTAAGTTACTTTTTATAAATACATGCTGTGTTGTGTTTGTTGACAACAGTGTAAAATCCGCCATGCGTACGGGGGTTACTAGTGTTACGCCATTTAGTTCTGCAAAGATAAATTTGACTTTCGCTCCCCTAGATTTCTCCAGCTATTGATCCATATGTATTTTTTATACCACTCATTTCCTTGGAAATAATTATCACAGACACATCTATACACATGTAACGAAGTCAGTAATCTAGAAAGTGATACAAGAAGCAATGTGGCATTACTATTTCGTTAAATACGTCGTTAAATATTATTTCACCAAATGCAAACATGATGGCAGACGGGGAAATACAAATTGCATCACTTCGAGGTTTCAGTGACATGTATTTTACTACAAAAGTCACGGGCAGTATGTCAGGAGAGCGAGAACGAGTTGGGAAAGTCAGGTTAGATTTTAACATGAACATCTCAGCCTAAATGCAAGAGCACTCTCTCGTAGTATCCCTTTCAATTATATCGCACTTCCATAACTAGAAGTTTTGTATATTTTGTCTCAACGCTTCTAATCAAATTGGAAAGATTAAACTTCTACGGTAAATTATAAATTATCTCGAGTAGCTAAAGTAATATGAACCCGCTCCGCCAGCGACACGTTTTTTATATGATTACTACGTAATGCTGAACGAGCGCTAGTGAGCAAAGCTTGTTTAGTTTTTTTATGTAACAACACTATCACCTATGATACACAGCGTCATGTGGGTAGCTTTTCCGCCTTTCGCCCTGCGAATGTAAGTGAAACGCTCTCCCTGCCTAATAATCAATACCACAACATAAAATTGCGAAAACGGAGCTTTATGGAGTATTTATTAGTATCCCTCCAGTGCATGGCGGACCTAGTGCTTTTGAACAGCACGTAGTTATTGAAAAGTAACATAACCTTAGCGGCATTGATTGGTGTCTGTGCGTGAATTTCTTGTAAGAAAACTATTGGTATTGTTCCAGAAAGTGAACTGATCAAATCTAAAGCTTATCCATGACCTTATACTTTTAAATTCGATACTAATTATTAATAAGCATCTAAAGTTTTTCTATTCATTTCAATACGAGTCCCTAGTCCTTTCTTAACTTTTATTTGAGTTGAGCTGTACCTCTCACACATACACTTGCCAATATCAATGCATTGAGTCTATGGCTGCCTCACCCGCGCTAGGCCATACAAGCAATATTATTTTTGTACCTTTACATGTATTTTCTAAAGTTGCGCTTAAGGCTTATGTTTTAAGCTTCAAACATTTTTTTTCGATATAGCACATCATATTCCAGGAATATTCCTGGTTAACTTCCGATGTTCCGGACATTCCTGGAACATTAGTAAGCTGCTTGGAATATTCTGGGTAAATATTTTATTTGCCATCATTGCCAGACTAGACTGTTCCTTACATATCCCCATGAAATTGGAATTATCAAGAAACAAAAATGTTGTTATTTGAGTTAAATACGAAAATGAAAACAAGTTTTAATGCTATGATAAATAAAAGATTTTGGGAGTACAAATAATTTAATTATTGTACAAAAGCGTTATATTCCTAGCACTTAAGCCTTGGATAACGCATATACGGCAAACCTATCTAACTTTGTGATATACCTTATTTCGTGATACGAGACATATTATTCTTCACAAAGTAAAATATGCGTTATAGATTGAGGTACATTGGCGCTCAAGAAATGGCAGGAATATCTATCTGAATGTGGTGAAAAGGATTGAAGCCACAACAGTTACAGTGCAGACGTCACTCAGAGTTTTAGTTGGTGAACATCGTAGAAAGCGCTTCTTAGTCAATTGACCTTCGAAGAACTAAATATTTTGTGTGTTCATGATTTCATTTTGTAACTGTTCTTACAGTAGTTTGTTCTACAAACACTCTAGTTATTATTTGGTGCATAAACGTGATACAGTAGTGCAACTTTCCTGCAACAGACGCTTATTAGATATGTTATCACGAAGTAGCTCACACATATTCAATATTATGTTTTTTATATTATTCGTTTTCTATTGTTTGCGCTTCTTTTACTATAACAGCTTTTGTTTATGTAGGATCTTAAAAATGTAGACACATCCATCCTACATGCCTGTAAATGTCTTTTTCAGTTATACTTCTTAATATCACGAAGTTAGGTAGATTTACCCTACAATATATTCCAAATTATAATCAAAACAAATACAAATATTCCCATATTCCCTGGGGAATATACCTTATCTATTTTTGGAATATGTTTGTGCTATGTGGGTTGGTATCACCGTGTTTCTCTCGTCGAGTATTAAAAGAATAATTCAAAAAGATCTTTGCCCCATATATTTTTCTCCCAAATAAAATGATTTCACACACCCTTGTATAAAACGTACAAGAGCGTATACTTTGTTGATAGAGTGCATATGCTAATCTATTGACAAAATTTTATAAAATGTTGCATGGACAGCGAGAGATATCTGCAACAAGTAATTCAAATAAGCTATGGTAAAAATGAAACACCACATATAAACAAAAAATAGCTATATGAACGTGCACGCACCACAATATACCATGGCCTAGTGTAAATCACCATTAGAAGTGCTTATTGCTATGGAATAAGTTCCGCTTAGGCTAACCATGATCAATCTAACATAACCTTACCTAATCTCAACTCACCTCTAACCTGATGGGAAAGTAAATATAAAATTAAAGCTTCGGATCATGAAAGTGTGAAATAAGAGGAGACACTTCGAGAAACTATTTGGGTGCTCTTGCGTTCAGAATGAGCTCATGCTAGTTAAAATCGTTTTGTATCGAGTATAATGAAAAAATCTAACCTGACTTTCCCAACTCGTTTTCGCTCTCCTGACATACTGCCCGTGACTTGTTTAGTAAAATACATGCCACTTAAACCTCGAAGTGATGCAATTTGTATTTCCCCGTCTCCATCATTTTTTGGGTTTGATGAAATAATATTTAATGACGACGTAATTAACGAAATAGTAATGACACAGTGCTTCTTGTAACACTTTTTAGAATACTGGCTTTGTTACATGTGTATAGAAGTGTCTGTGATTATTTCCAAGGAAATGAGTGGTATAGAAAATACATATGGGTCAATAGCTGGAGAAATCTAGGGAAGCGAAGGTCAAATTTATCCTTCAGAACTTCATGGCGTAACATTAGTAACCCCCGAACGCATGGCGGATTTTACACTGTTGTCAACAAACACAACACATCATGTATTTATGAAAAATAACCTAACCAACCTGTTAATTTCGCGCCTTTATATACATTTTGTATGTTGTGTTACTTCAATTTCGATTGCTTTTTGTTTATTCCGTTCAATACTACATTGCTTTTTCTTTGTTTCGTTGAATACTACATAATCGGCCAAAAAATTGTTTGTCTCCTATCGTATCTTCCCACCACCACCACATGCCACCAGTGGCCTATTCACATGCACTACTATAGTTAATGTGAAAGGATTTGCGTCACCTCGTCTCTCCTTCATAGAAGATAAAATATAAATTGAGATTTTTTGCACGTGTATATATATTTTTTTTATATAAGCAGGCAATGATCGAATAAAATTGTAGATATGATCTTGTGATGTCCCTCAAACAACGTAATTTTTATTCATAGTAGACTTAGTTAAAACCTAGTGGACACTAAGCAGCGCAGAGAAGCGTCTACGTGTTTTTCTCCAATGTTGTTTACAGAATCCAAAGCAGTGAACACTCAAATAGCCGAAGGGAGGATGCGATAAATATTTTGATTGGTTGTTGAACATGGTTCCTCCCCCGGTCGCGATTTACATCCACATGTGAAATTCGCAACCGGGACACTGAAAACCGGGTCCGTCCCGTTAATTCGGTACGTATGGCAAGCCTAATATACAGGGTGACTGCAGATATTATCTGGTAACCATTCTTTCCCACCCTGTATTGCACTGATCTGTGATTTTTGGTAGATATGTTTGATAAGTGTCTTAGGTATACATTTGTAGTGTTTTCCTGGCATTCGATAAGTGTCAGTGTTGCGAACCTGTAAGAAATTATTAAATAAATCACTTTAGAAAAATGGTTTTATTCTTCTACAAATTAGGCACAAACGTTACCTTGTTAGAATTTACATTTCATGAGGTTTCCAACGATATAAAACTTTTTATGGTTCTGTTATAATTTTGACGTTGACTAGAACCTTGAATGCAAATGTCATTTTCCTCCCTTATGCATTAGTGTACAGGGTAATACGAAAGTAAAATTGGTATAGATTTTTTCACCTTGTATTACCCCAGATCTGTGTCATTGTTAGGTATCTAAGGCATCCGTTGGTGTGGTTTTGTTGGCGTTTTATATTGACAGCGCTAAAGGCTTCAAACGATTTCTGAAAATACGTTTCTTCCACATTTTTAACATTTCTTCTTCTTTCCCTTCTATAAATTTGGCACGATGATCGTAAGTTTTATTTCTTCGGAAACTTCGTTTTATAAGCTTTCCAACTATGTGTGATCAATGGCCTTGTGAGATTTAGAAGGGTGATCACAGCCATGAATGTGAACGTCAACAATTTTCAACAATTCCTAGCCGATGCGGCCATTTTTCAAAATGACGGTAAAAGCTACTGTGGGATTTTAGGAGACTTTAGTAGTAGATGCCAGAGACCTTTAAATTTAAAACAGGTTTCTAGCGTAAACCACTAAAAGTAGCAGGGCGAGGTTGTTGCAGATGGTGTTAGAGGGGCAGGGGTAGGTCCTCTAGAAGATTTAGGGTTGTATATGTAATGGAAGACGAGATATGTGTTAAACAATGATTTTTTAAAATTTATTTTTAAAAATTCTCATCCGCCATCTTGTTGTTGGGTGTACCTTACCGCGAAACCCGGTATGAAACCGCCGTCGCCGTCAAAATCCCGGTATCAAGCGCCGATCGCGAAAATCACAACGTTATATGATAACATTTATTATATAATTTTATTGAGGAATTAGATTTATTTTGGGGTACGAATCATGTTATTTTTGTCGGAGAGTGGTTATACATTCGCCGTCATCGCGAAGCACACAGTTGATGGTACTTGTGGCTATGTACGTTGATCTATTTAACTCTATCGTGTTTTCATGCTTCAGCTGTGGCAAACTGCGCATGTGCAAAGTTGTTTCGTTGAAATAATATATTAATAATTTGTTTGTTTGAAACGAGTCGAGATAAAAGTTGTTTTGCACCAGTGCTGCTGAGAAGAAGGGAACGTATTGTTTGAGGCTCGGATCGTGTACGGACACGCTCCGGCATTCCTAGAATTTTAGTGTGAAAGTAATCTTTTTAAACATGTGTTCACAAGAATTCTCTTTATGTCTGCCGCTTGATTGACAATGGCGCGAGTTGAATGGTATTTTTGTTACTTTAACAAAGGGCCGACGCTAGGATTTTTCGTTGGTTTCCACCTCTGGTGCTCTAGAGGGGGAAACATATTCTTTGTTGTTCTATTCAAGAAAAAACTAGTTGTTTTGCAGCTGCGGTGCTCTGGAGAAAGGAACATATTGTTAACGCTTGGAGCGTGTTATGGCAGGTTATTTTTAATCAATGCGGTCATTTAAGTTGAAGATAATATTCACGCAGGTGTATACATAACCAATTGAATCTTGTTACTTAGAAAAAAAGGTCAAAGGGGTAAAATTTAGTTCCTTTTAAATTTTTTTGCACAGTTGTGCTGTAGCTATGATATTAGACAGTAATGAAAGTATCATGCATTTTTACGAAGATCGAAGTGCGGATGAAAGCGATGCACGGTCGGAGGACAATGCAGGCTTATCTTATGGTATTTTTCGCAGTGTATCTACCTCAAGTTTAGAGGTAGAGTTGAATTCAGACAGTGATGAAGGATATTATGTTTATAGTTCTGAAGGAAGTAATAGTGTTGTACAGGACATTGAAGTTTCATTTTCCACCTCATGTTCTAGTGGAATTGAAAATTGTTGCGGATGTGTGAAATATACGATTGACGATCAGTACATTTTAGAAGCTATCAAAAATTGGAAACAAAAACAGTTGTGTTTATTGTGTACAGAGTGGTTTAAAAATATTTCTTATGAGTTAAATCATCATTGTGGTTTTTCTTCAGTAACTGAAGAAATGGAAATAAGAAAACGTACATGGCAAGTAATTAAACATCCTAATAACTTTTTAGGAATTTACAATGCCTATATTTCGAAACATGTACATTTTAATAATATTCAACTTTTTAATATTTTGTCCAAAGATTACTTTCAAAGAAAAAGGAAGTTGTAAGGAATAAACTAATTGAGAAATATATTCACGATCAGCCTTACAGCTTAAATTTGTTGGTGTTAGTAATGCCAATGAAAATTCTTGTGGTTGTGTAATAACTTGATTGAAGAACACTGTTTTTGAAGTCATTGAAAAATGGAAATATAAAAACTGTGCATTGATGTGTACAGACTGTTATTATAATGTTCTTAAGCGATTAAAACATCGAGGTTGTATTTAATCAAAACGCCCAGTAAAGCTTTTGAACAATCGAACATGGAGACTTATAATAGACCCTATTAACTTTTTATATATTTACAATGCATATCTATTAAAACATGCTAAGTTTGATATCATTGAAATTTTTTAATATAATTTACGGAAGTTACTTAAACGTCAAGTAGAACATGTAAGAGATAAATTAATACAGAAATATTTTAATGCAGAACCTAATAGTAATTAAAATTGTCTTTTTATCATAACAAGTATAATCCTCTGAACATAGCGATTTAATATAAACATCATGTATACATTTTAAATTTTTAATCGTTTGAAAACAAATCCATGAAAATTTACAACTTGTAAGTATACTAATCATTCAAGTTAAACTGTTATAATATATTTTTCTCCCATCATTTATTTTTTACAACTTAATAGTTATTGGAAAACCCATTTAATCAGATTTTTTTGGAAAAGGACAAATAGGAATACTATTTCTGTTTCCTTTTCCCCCATCCAAAAGTGAAAGTACCTCTCCATTGGACATTGAAAAGTAATATGGTGATTGGTTTCCATCACTACCTGCAAAAATAGACTTGTAACACTAGCAGGAAAATCAGTCTGACTGTATAATGTCTTCTCAAAACTTACTGTGGAGTAATGAAAGTTACTCAGCAGACAGTTTTGTTTGTGTGCTGCAAGAGGCAGAACGTGCCGCCTTAGCTTTGGTGCATATGGAAAATAGGTCTCCTAGACCTTCGTTAGTGACTAGTTTAGATTGTTCTATTCAATCTTCAGTGACAGTGTACAGTAGTTCCCAGAGTGAATCAAACTTCGATTTTCAAAACCTGTTGAAAGTGATTTACATAGTGCAGAAAATGTTACTGAATCAAATTTTGATTTCTACGATGATGATTTGCGGAAACAATGGTCACTAACTTTGAAAAAATATTCTGAATTAATCCCACATGCTGCTGGATATGTTTCTTGTGAAAGTGATGGAAAACCTAATATTCCGTCTTGTGAGTGCGGGATTAATGTTATTGAAGAACTTTGTATTTGGAACGCCATAGACAATTTTAATTGCCTTATTACGCTTTAATCTGTGCTGCCTCTTTCCGCAATATTCCTATCAGTTAGCTCATGCTTTAGGACTTGAATGAAGTTGAACGTAGTGAATTTTTGAATGATCGTACTTGGAACGCAGTGCTTAAACCTACTAACTTTATGCAGATATATAATGCTTATTTAGTAAAACAT
>JAGDQP010076192.1:0-10083 GCA_022664845.1 Lepisma saccharinum
TATATATATATATATATATATATATAAAGCTTTCTAACCAACTTCTATGCAGCTTGTTTCATAAAGAATTTTTGCCTCACTTTTATCGCTATTTGAGTGGATTTCCGGACACCTGTACACTTTGTTTTTGGTTTGAGAAGCAGTTACGCGTGGAATTTCATTAGCCGTATAGCCGCACTTCAATTTGATAGGAGAGAACACACAACGTTGACATAATTAAATTTTAAATTATTCTCAGGTGACAAAAGGTAGTGCCTTTCCTCCCTTCATGTAGTGTTTTTGAATGAGACATTTAATTTAATAATGTTAATTACCTTGACTCTATTAGTATGTCGAGATGGAAAGTCTGTGATTCATTTTTTATGAAATTGAAGTCAATAGATGAAATTGGTGGTAGGTAGGCTACGTAAAAGAGATATGTCAGAATTTAAATTTTTCCCAAGCAACAAAAATTAATTAGAAGCTCATTTTTAAAGAATATTGATTCTTCTGAAAATATATTGTACTGGAAGTCTTGAAAGGCATCCATGATTTTTTACAGTTTATTTTTATTCAAACCTCCTTAGCGCTAAAACAGTTACTACTCCATTCTACATCGCAAATTGTTTGATACCAGGGACTCTATTCTGTGCACGATTCCGGCATTTGCTTTACAACACAGGTAGGAAACTTCAGTTAGAATAACTGACGTGAGAAAGTTTCAGTCTGATGTCAGTCAGTCAGAGTACTGGCGTTTAATGAGTGAAGTATCGAGCTGATGCTCATGACTTCAATATGGTTGGATGATGGGATGAGATAGATCATGTGATTGATTAGGGAGCAACTGTCGCATCCCTAATGTAGTCAATGAATGCCAAATTTGATTATAAGCCTAAGTGACGAGGTCGGGAGGAAGGAAGTTGTCTTTGCGAGGCTAAGATGTTTAAAAGTGGTCAGTGAGGCTAAGTTGTTAATTATCCTTCCATAAAAAGTTGTAATGAAATGAATGTATTATTATTATCTAAATTTTAGACAGGTCATTTGTAATGTGGATGGGAGTGTTAGCTTAGGTGAGGCATACGATGAATGTGACGAATAGGATTGGCTGTGCCTATGGAATGTAAGGGTGGATTGGGAGAATGGATTATGCGATTCCAAAAAAGGTGACATTGTAGTTTGATGACATCAGTAAGCATGGGTAGAGATAAGTCTTCATGTAGCTGCACAATCCGAGTGCCTCGACTATGGCCAGTGATCATTCGAGCTGCGCGATTTTGAACTCTTTGGAGTTGTAGATGGTGAGTCAATGCTGCATGTTGCCATGCAGGGGCAGCATATGTGAGGATGGACCGGATCATCATCTTGTAAATGTTGATTTTGGCTTCTATTGTGATTTCTCGACTACGGAATAGTGGATATAAGGCTAAAAGGCGATTTAGAGCTTTCCTTGCTGTAGTTTTCAAATGTGATTGAAACAAGAGGGTCCTGTCCAGATCTACTCCGAGGTAGTGCTTGTGAACTGTATTGTAATTGCATTCCAAAAAGTGTGAGAGGCTCTATTAGTCTTGTGTGCCTTTTGGAGAAGTGGACTACAGCTGTTTTTTCTGTGTTTAATTTCATTCTCCATTTTGTTGTCCAATCTTCAATGGAATCCAGATGACGCTGTGCATAGAGACGTGAGTAGCGAAGGTTGCGGGATGAAGCAAAGATGGCAGTATCATCAGCGAATGTTGCTAATTTTGTATGTAGATGCGTAGGTATATCGGATGTATATAAGTTGAAAAGGAGTGGCGCCAGAACTGAGCCTTGTGGTACTCCTGCAGTGATAGGATGGATGGTAGATTCTGAACCTTTCTGAACCTTGATGATGGACATAAAAGCTTCGATTTTGTAAGTATGATTTCAATAATCGGAGATATTGATGAGGAAATCCCATTTTGCTAAGTTTGTAGAGTAGACCCTGATGCCAAACTCGATCAAATGCTTTAGATGTGTCCAGGAAAATGCCAATGGTATGCCCACAATTATTGAAGTTCAAGGTGATTTCTTCTACTACTCGTACAAGTTGTGTCATGATGAGAGCGGAAGCCAAATTGATGGTGAGGAATTAAATTTTGTGCTTGTACAAATTTACTAAGTCGTGCATGTATGAGTCTTTCGAATACTTTACTAAGGGTTGATAGTAGACTGATCGGACGATAGTTTTGTTGTGGGTAAAGCAGATCTTTGCCTGGTTTGGGTATAGTTGCGACTTTAGCAATCTTCCATTGAGGAGGAAAGTGACTGTATTGTAGGATTGCATTGAAGAGTTTGGTTATTAAAACAATCATTTTGCGTGTAACTCCCCAACAAACATTTAAGGCCGGTCGTCCATTGGATTCGTAATCGGATCGGATGACTAATCCCAAAACATGAAAAGCAATGCAAGACCGTACATTACAGCCGACTTCATCAGACTAGCGACTAGTCCTATTCGAATTAGATTTAGTCTGAGTTCGACTACCGATAAACAGAACAGGAAGGCGTTCACATGGTAAAACAAACATATCAAATGTGTGAGTGCACAAAGCAACACGAATTCCCTACTTGTCGAAAACCGAAGCTTATTGAACCAATTTTGAGGAGGAGGTAGAGAAAACGTGTTTTATTATTATTATTATTATTATTTACTGTTAAGTTAGCTTCTTTGTTTTATCGGGTTGTAAAGGAAATTTCTTAAGAAAAATAGACAAGTTTGGAGGAAAAGAGCTGCTTGCGCTAGCAGAACTGCATTTAATCGTCTACATACTTCACATTGACCGAGTGGCCGTAGCTCTGTTGGTAGAGGTTGATTTAGCAATCGGAAAGCCCTTGGAACAGCCTCAGTGGTCGGCGATCCTCAGTGCGATTTTTTTTTTTCACTAGGGTCTGTCCGACTTCTTTCCAATGTATTCTTCTCTCCTATCCCGACCTGAGCCAAAGTTGCCTAAAAGCCAGAAATAAATTCAACACATTTCCGTTGGTGTTGGTAATCATCCCGGCATTTCTTCACATCGTTGTTATTTTTTCAAAAACTGTTTTAAGGAAAGAAGTTGAAGAGAGATAGAAATAAATGAAATTTGTATGGGACAGGGTCCCGTAAATGTGATGGATGGTGATCTTCAAACGAAACACACGCATTTTCTATTACATTCCTAAGGTAATATGCAGCCTAGCATTGACTTGCTGAATAATAACGCAAACTGTCCAGATATATGTCTTCTCGATCGTTTGGTTTTGTGGTAAGGGTTGGTATGGGATCTCAACGAGACAACCTCACAAACAACTGGGCATTACATTTCTTCGGTCAAGGAGGTTGACCGTTTTGAGTCTGTTGTTTTCTTCGTGTAATATTCACGTAAAGTACGCCAATGACAAGGTGGTAAAAAAAAACCATTCACATTTCTCACGTTTATGGAGAGAAATGGTTGTGTAATATCAATTCAGAAGCTACGTAGCTTCCTCAAAGATAGAGTTAGTGGCCGCTTGTTACGCATAAGGTCCTAGTTTGAATTCATAGAAGAGTACTCACTCACTCACTCTCACTTGGCAGTACTGAGTTCTTCATGTACTACTTTGTACAACGACGATACAAGTACTGACAGATTGAGAAACATAATGTGTATGTTCTGTACCACCGTTCTGATGTAAATGTGAGGTTCCATTCCATCTTGAGTGATTCCACTAATATTTCATATTCAGTTGCGTCAACCCAGTACCGATACTTTGAGTAGTCATTGACATTATGATAATTGTTCTGTTCTTTCTTTCCTTATCTTTTTATTTATTTGAGTATGCTGGAATATTATTGAAAAACAAGTAACTGTTTGAATATTTCGTTCAAATTACTGGCAGTTGTTGAATGGTTTGTGCCGAGTTTTAATAACGCTGACGCTAATGAAACTGTTAATCGGAGTGATGCTCATTGTAATTTAATATTAGTTACATTACATTGCTGAGAAACTGTTCATAACACAAATGCTGTGGATTACCTTCGTACTGTTCTACGCAGTGTTTCGAGTGCTGCAGATTTTCTGCTTTCGATCTTTTTCTTCTGTTTATTCTGCAGTTACATAAAAAAATCTAACCAGAAAATTATCTTCGTCTGCTTTTCGTTCATATTCATATTTGGATGTCGTGTTTAACCCCAACTGTCTTTCATTTTTCTTTTAAATATTAGCCCCTTCGTGATGATCTTGGCTGTGTTATATGCTTTTTTTCTTTTCTTTTGTTATTCTTTCTAGCTCTTCGAATTAAATCACCTTGTTTCATTCCATCAATATTTATGAGGAAAAAATATTTAAAATTCGATGCGGAATGAGTTGCGGAATAGTCAAACTTAATATTATCTTAAGGAGCTGAAACTTTGAAAATGAAGAAGGGAAGTTCGTGAGAGGAGTTGTATGGAGGAAGTAAGGAAGATGTCAAATCTTGTGTCACACCCATCGGCTGAGAGGTTCGTTAAGTTGGTTGTCGAGGAGACGGAGCGAGCGAGCGAGCGAGACAGACAGGGCAGAGAGGAGAAAGGAGCGACGGTAGAGTGAGTCTAATTGTCGCACAACAGTGGAATTCATGTTGCTGGAAATTGAAGCTAAATTCAAATACACAGTCAGTTTTTGATATTCACAAAGAAAGATTTAGCGTATTACTTATCATTTGATTTTGTATGATATTTTTTGCATACTATTTTCTGATTCTAATTACGCGTTCTCTTCTTTCCGAGTAAATTGGAGATAAGTATTTAATTTTGGCTAGATATGAACATGTTTGTTCCTAGACGGCAAAAATTGTCTGTGTTAATTTAAATACTCTCCTCTCTCTTACACGACTTCTGTTTTTAGAAATTCTAATTTCGGAGTATTGACGTATTAGTTAATTTAACCAGAGCTGAAACTGGTCATCGGATCATTTAGATCAAGTTTCGGATCGAGTCTATGCTTCAGACCAGGTCTCACCCGATTTTGAGCCGATGAGTCAGGGGGGCAAAGCAGAGCTTTAAATTCTTTCATTGTTATACACTGTTGCGTTTGAACAGTGTTTCTCTCAGAGGGATCGGGAACGTGGTATTACCCCAGATCACAAAAATTACGCCGTCGGAAAGCTCGTAACAAAGTAATAACATATGAAAATAGTCTCATATTCATGGAAAGAACAAAAACGGACATGAAATTTGAATTTTATTGTATTTTATAGTCTTTAGGCTTCTGAGGCCAAAAATACCCCAGGAAGTGTGCACGTTCACACACGCCTCCAATTCGGAAAGACTATTCTGAAAAGTTTTGTAAATTAAACAAATGACAGTATTAATTGATTCAAGCAACAGGAGCAAGAGTAAAATCGGGTCAAGATAGGGTCACTGCGTCACGTCACTAGTAAATTGGCTTGATTCGATGATCGGGTCGTCGGATGAAGTTTCGAGCTGGATCGCTAGGTCGCCTACATCCGCGTCAGGCCGGGTCATCGAACGACCAAAAGTGACCCGGTTTCAGCTCAGAACTCAACTACACTATTGGGGTTGTTTCCAGTGTTGTAGTCTTTTATCGACACCGAATAGTGTTGTTTTAAGTGTAATTGTCAATTATCACCTGAGCAGACATTTCCCTCCCCCCTAATAAACATAAATATCGCAAAAGAAAGAAATGTTGGAATATGCAACGAATACGTAAGATAAAATGAATTTTATGGGTGGTAACGGCAACAACAAATACATAAACGACTAAAAAGGTATAAACATGGTCGTCAAAAAAACAGTGCTAAACTAGTTTCAAATACTGCGATTTGACCTCTGCGCTTCTTGGAAAGTTGAAGAGAAATACCCAAATAACTCTGCTGTCTGTCTGTACCTGTGTAAAGCTGAACTATCGTTCTTAACATATGTGCGTACTGCTGATTTTTTTTTAATCACTAACATTTTTTAGGTCGCACAGACCAGGAGATTTTAGTTGCTCAGTATCGAAATGTATTTCAAATAAATTGCTGCAGGTTGTGCTATAAGTTTGTAAAATGACTTTGTAAACTTTGTGTTTTGGGCAATTTTTAGCATCTAATGACTTGGGCCCGTTTCGATTCCACTAGTTGTCAAGTCTCTAAAATCCACAAACATCAATGACCCAGCCGGGATTCGAACCCGGAACCTTGGAGATACTGGCCTGACGCCTGAGGTCACACTGCTACCGCGGTCGGCTGGTCTTAATTGAAGATGGAGAAAACGCAAAAAGAAAAGTCATTGGGAGGGTGAATGTTCTAAACTCGTTGCATCTTTGAATTTAAATTTATTTATGGGCTTTTAGCATCTTTATCTCAAGTCAAGATTACTTACATTTAGGTAGAGGATGGAGAAGGTATCAGCCAAGATCTTACTTAAGGTACCATCCCTCGAAAACCTGTCAGGATAGTCGACCGTGGAGTTCGAACCTGTGTGCCTACCCATTACCAACCTGGACCACGAGGACTGGGTTTTGCATTTTTGAGAGAAGATAAAAAGTAGTTCTTCAATCATTTCAGGATAGATAAGCAAGGATAGAAAGATTTTATAACTTGTTATTCGCTCTTGATCATAGCATATCGTACCAAAATACTTCACATTAAAACACTAGTACAATCAGGATTAGATCTTCATTAATTTTTTTCTGGGGTCCGAATTGATGGTAATATCGCAATAAAAATTCTTTAGTTGATACTTAATCAACTATGTGTAAGACAGAACAGTAAGACCGAGTGGCCGTAGCTCAGTTCGTAAAACTTTCGCTTCACATTCGGGATGTCCTGAGTCTATACCATCGGCCGACTGAAGTTGTTCCTCAGTCACACTATGCAAATTCCGGGATAGTACCTTCAACTTAACCCCGACCGATTCCTACCTTTTCCCGGCTTGAGCCATAGATCCATAAAGGCCATAAATAAATTGAAACAGAACAGTCAGGCAGTACGTTTATTTGTTACTCCGTATATTTTGGGGAACAATTACAATAAAGAGTAAACACGGCGTAAATTAATATAATTTTACATTACGCTTCTCTGCTTTTCGTACATTGCAACTACATTTCGTACACATTTAATACAACTCATTTACGTACATTACTCTGATGCCAAAAGACCATAAATAAATTCTAATTCATATTAAACCGTGGAGATCCGAAAAAGAAAAGCGGCGGCTTCGGGGTCCGGATCCGGACCGGAGTGTACCATTTTAAGACCCTTGCACTTGGATATTGCTGACTTAAGACTGATATTTACTTCACAAAACAATTTTGAGAGAATTTTACAATTATAAAACATAACCGAAGTTGTAACCGAAAATAACAATTCTTGAACGTAATAAACTGCTTCCATAATTATATGTTTGAACACAAAATATAAATTTGTTATTTCAAAATACGGCTTCCGCGTTTCTGCAGTTTGTCTATTTACTTTGTGGTCTTTTTTTTTACTTCAAATATAAATAATTCAACAATGAACAATTACATACTTTTGTTACAAAACATACTACTAATGAATAAATTACTTCTTACTTTGTAATTATTTGTAATTACTTCTTTCTTAGGGTACAAGCCGCAGCCACCAAATTGAGTAATTCTGTTGCTAGTGCGCGCAGAGAGGTGTTCTATTTCTGAAAGAGACTGTTTAATCACCTTCGAAATGGAGCATGTTTATTTTTATTATTTTTTTTTTATCACGGTGATTTTGAAATTGGCAGTACATGCGCTGTTATATTGAAGTGTGTGTTTCATTTTCTCAATAAAAAATCACCTAGAAAAAGTTGCTAGTTCGCGCCTAGACTAAGACGAAGTTTAAATCACCTCGCCTTCTGTCAGCTGGTACTTTCTATCGTATTTTTTTAAAAATAAAGTTGTGCCTGGATGTGTGTGAAAAGTGTTTGAAGTGAAAAAGTGTATTTTCAGTTGTAGGAAGAAGTGCACTTTATATTAACTTGCTCTGTTTCTCTACTACAAATCTTGTAATTGATTTTTAATTCACTTCCCATCACCCGATTTCTTTGAAATTTTGTTAACTTGCTTGCTTCCGATGACAGTACAATATCCAATCATTAAATATACGACAAAATAATCCGGTTAACTGTAATTAATTAATTAGTAAAATAATTGGAAATCATCCTTAAATGCACGCAACGCCGCATCTACTGTTTAAAGTTTGGTTTGCCTATCTCGCAGGGAGTTTAATATTCATCTATTATACGTAAAAAAATAATTAAAGAGATTTTAAAAAAACACGCTTTTTAAAGATGGATTAAAAATAAAAAATAATAAATTGAATTAATCTTATGAATCGGAAAATAAAAGCGTGGGTGCTCTTGCTTACCTTATTATAAAATCATAATAACTAAGAGCACCCACGCTTTTATTTTCCAATTCATAAGATTATTTCAATTTATAATTTTTTATTTTTAGTCCATCTTAAAAAAGCGTGTTTTTTTAAAAAATATCCTTTTTTACTCCATAACTGATATACTCAATACAATGTCCATATTAGTGACTATGCATTAGCGTATCCATATTAGTGAATTCGTATTCCATCTTACAGTTTTTTAAATTCTACTAATATTTGAACGTAGGTACTTTTGCAGATAATCAGGGATCCAATGATAATACCATTCAGTACAATTTCGTGTTTGTTCAGCGTATTAATTGTAAATGTCTATTGAAAATTCGAATCATCACATCTAGTCCCCGTAGTGCAGACGGCAACATCGCAAACTTTGGGTCGGCAATAGGTTGGTACACGGGTTCGAACCTCGCCACCGATCATCCTGGGTTGAGGTTTTCCTCTGTTTCACCAGGTGGATGCCGGGCTGGTACCTTAAGAAAGGTCCTGGCCGATACCTTCCCCATCTTCTACTATACCCTTTTCCACCCTGAGCCAAAAATCCCAAAAGGCCATAAATAAATTCAAAATTCGAATCGTCATCTAATTTTATTTCAGCTGAATAAAATAAATTTCGTCAATAAATAAATGTGCATTTCGTCTCATCGCCAACTCTGTTAGCATGTCTTTACGAGCAGGAAGGGAAGGGCCCCCCATCCTAGTTACCATCCCAGCGTTCACCTTATTGACCATATGGACGAATTAAGTTCTGGTTTCGAATAGAGAGCTTCCCAGAGATGAGAAAATTATTATCGATTGATCACGCCATACATTTTACACACTTCTCTTGAGGTGTGCAACAATATGTCCCCACTGATTCACAAAATAATCTGTAATCATAATATTAAACAATTTACAAAACGCCTTATTGTAACTCCAGTGCCGTATACTGGAGAATTCATAGTCATTATTTAATTGTCCGTAATGCATTGTTAACAAGAACAAGTTCTAGTGGATTAGTGTTTCTAACTAGTGAGGTCAGCGACTAACAAGTAAAGTACCCGAAGTGAGGACTCGAGTTGCTCATCAAAAGCGATACCTTAAATTGAAGCTAGTGACGAGTATAGTACACCCGTGAAATCCTAGCTGCAGAGCTCCAGAAATAAAAAGGTTATGGCGGGTCAAAGTTCAAGGAGAAAGCGAATTGTATTGAAACAAGTCACAACGAAAGGCAGAACAAAAGTCAGAAGGACATGGTTTTGAATTGAAATGCGATTCATGTGAAGGAAAGAGGCACGTACAAAGTACTACACATTGATACAATCAATATGTAAGTCGTCAATGAAGGCGTGTGATAAGCAGATACTTTGCTCACAATGAGCAGACTTGACAAAAGAGATATTCTCACATGAGGTCTTGTAACACTCGTCACGTATATTAGAATCAAAACAATAATCCAATGGAGAAATCCAGGGCTCGTGCTCCTCATCCAAGTAGCCGCTTTTGTAAAACCCAAACCTGATCATGTTTAGAAATCGTGAGGCGCTGAATTGGAAGAGAGTGAAGGACTGCATTCGTAAAATGTTATCCCGATGCCAGAGATTAATTTCCGAGGAAGCGATAACTGTGTCAGTAATGAACCTGATAAATGGTTTATATGGACGGAAGAAGTAAACATCAAGTGGTTGGATGAAACCAGTGCAACCACCAGGAATTAAACGTTTGAACAGTGTTATATGATTAGGGCATAATTCATTTGATACG
>JAGDQP010076194.1:0-10083 GCA_022664845.1 Lepisma saccharinum
CTTGATGCAGACATCCCCAGAGATGAAACAGCATGGATTGATGTTGAAAATATAGTTCGTATCAAAGAGAAACATGTTGTATGACGCAAAAATGAAAAATTGCAGCACTTTAAAAATGCTTTTGAGCAAGACGATAAAGATAGGTAGTTACATTTTAGGGTAACAATTATGGATGAACAACAGTTGTACAAAGACGAAAAGGACAGATCTTGTGTCTCATTTGATCAAGTTTAAAATATATTTCCAGAACCTAGTTTGCTGATAAAGAGTGAAAGAATGCACTATAGATTTCCAGAACCAACCAATAATTTTCCAGAACGTTTTTGAAAAGAAGTAAAGAGTTTTGAAGCAAATTCATTTGTCAATAATTATTACCTTTGTAATTTCTATACGACTATCAAACCAACATAAATACCTACCTTTCTAATGAAAAGAAAAACGTGTGAATTGTCATAAGAATATATTTTCTAAAGGCTCCTGGTAAATGTTTCTTTAATAGGTAAACGATTTTGTTAGTTACAAAGTTATCTAAGCAAATTTATGTTCTGTTAGGTTAATATAATTTTTTTGTTCATTGTTTTACTTTACAAAATAAGCATGTGTTGGTATCTGATTTTCTTGCCTAAATCCGAATAATCCGTGTGTAAGTAACGTTATGCATGGGGCAACGTTTCTATGTCTCATACAATAAATAAGGAGGATGATAAAAAACGTAATTAAGTAACACTAACAGGTTATATTAATTCTACTTTGGGGCAAAAGTCTCAATAATTTATCTTCTTCAGTTATAAAGAAAACACGAAAAATACTTGTTTTCCGTTAAACACTGGACAACAGAACATGATATGAGAAAACTATCATTTTTGCCCAGCAGAATCAAACATTAATTTAAAAAAGTTGTTGTCAAACTTTTGCCAAAAGTCGACTTAATGTTTTTTTTTCTGTTTGTCAAATAATTATAGATTTAGTATTTAATTTGGAAATTATTTGAAAATTGGGATATGTGAGAATCGTGAACTTCGTGTAGAACAGATAAAGTTTAAGAGATCAAAACCTAACAAATATATTTTTACATGTTTTTAATTGTATCAATATATAGTTACACTATTTCTTAATAGAAAAACGTAGACATCATATTTTCAAATTAAATTTGAAACATTCACTGACAACTTGCCAGAGAATTACAATCAGCTTATTGTATTTGAATCTTTCATTAATGAATCAAGTTTCTAAGTAGAAGATAAATTGATTGGTTTGAAATTAACGTCGAGAAACAGAATGTTTATATATAAAATTGAAAGTGTTTGTTACCAACCTACTAGAACGGCTTGACCGACTTTTTGCACATGGTCAGACATCTGACTCCTAAGGAAAGTTGTCATATCAGTCGTAATCTTGGTTTCAAAATTGCCGCCCCAAAACATTTTCCCCACCGCTTGACCTAGAAGAGCGTTTCTAAAACTTTTCCATCCTGCGTGCCTCTTTCACAATATCTTGTAGCCGTTGACCAACAAAAATATGACATGGTTTAAAATTTGGTTTGCTGTATTTGATAATAATATCCTAATTATATTATTCAAAACTTCAAATACAGCATATTTAGTAATTATAAAAATATAATAAAAATAAAATAAAATATATTCTTTGAAATTTATTGGTTATAACATACAAAACTTTAGTTATTTTTTCTTCTTCTTTCGCTACCTCCTTCTTTCTTCTTCTTTCGCGAACCTTCTGTTGGTCACGACCACCACGTTGAGAAACCCTGAACTAGAGATACCACATTTTGCATAAAAGTGTATTTTCAAGAGTAGTTTAGGAATGTTACACAATTTTGAAAAAGTCGCATTCTTGGATCCAGATCACATTTGCCAGCACATTATTATCTTCACCCCTCACCGGGCTGGCAAATCAGCAAAACTCCCCTATGGTGACAGATCTGAGCAATGTGGGCGCATCCCGCCGGGGAGTCTGGTTACGAATAAAGGGCCAGACCCCAAACTCTATAATTTTGAGGCGCAGCCCGCCACGGGGAAACGAGTAATGTTGACAGTCCCGATGACTGATGCCAATGTATTTTATTCACCTGAGCCAACGGCGGGCATATTATCTTGTCACCAATAAAACATTAGTATCTAAACGCCATATATAACTGTGATTATACAAATCAAAGAATAACATCTGTTGATGAAGAAATAGGCCTATGCAAATATTCACTAAATCTTGATTCTTTTTCTACCTCAACATAATTAACAAACTGTTAACCTAGTCTGTCTTATAATAAGGAAGAAAGTAATTAAGATCATGCTGTAAAATAGAGGTTGTATCCTATATAATATGCTTACTACTCAAATATTAAAGCTGTGATATATATTTTTGTCTAACTAGAGAATATGTTGTTTAGTATTTAACAGATAATAAGGAATAATAAGTCACTGGAAACTTGACACGAAACACTTATATGTTTTGCTGGAAATGGGTTCTAGAAAGAGTGAAGCAAACTATTTGTCTATGATAATTTTCTAATAAAATGAATTTCTTAATAGTTATTATGATTGCCATATTGTCTTGAATTAATTATTTCAAGTTTTCTTAAGGAATATTAAATTCAAACTTTCGAGAAAGCAAGCTTATTATCAGAATTACGTTATGTGCTGGAGATGTAAATAGATATACCAAACCTGCAAGCAAACAGTACGAAATGCAAACGCTTAAAGTTAAGTAAACGTATCAGTGCTAACGAAGCGAATAGTGCAAATTGATATAACACATTCAGTAGAATACTGTGATCTGTTATAGCAGAATTAGGTGAAATAGGTCATTAATACACAGGTCGAAAAAGAAATAATCATCAGATATTAAAATTAAAGGTTCTTGAAGTAGCAAGTACTTACTAAAAGTGAATGACTTGAATGTACGAGTCACGCGTCAATTTCCGACAATTTGTTCGTTAGCATTTAAACTCAGATACTTAAATTAAGAAGAATAGTAAAGAGTAAACAAGAGGTATTGCTTTACAAAAACAAAAGATAAGCAGGGTGATTAAAATGTTAACTTCATATACGTCATTAAACGTTAAATAAGACACCAAAACTCATTTTTGTACTTTGATGTTTTGGATTTTAAGGACTTTTGGTACATGAGTTTATGTATTCAGAATATGAAAAATTCAAACATTCAGATTTCTTGCGTTTTGAAATATTAACAGTTTTAAAAATTGAAAAATATCAAAAATTTTACAACATTATATATACAAAAAACCTGTGTTTGTGTAACCAGTGATGTTAGAGAAATGATTTACGGCTCGTTTTAAAGCATTTGTTTTCAAACAATACAACTCACTATAGTAAAAGCACAACTTTTGACAAAATATCTCAAAGTTTTGATTGTAGAATATCTCAAAAGCACTTTTTATTTTTTTAAACAGCTATGTTGATCTTACAAATAGTGGTTAAAGGCATGCGAAGATTGAGATGGAGAAATTATGGCTTTCGGAACTAATGAGTTTTGAATACTAATGTCATGTGGGAAAGATTAACGTATATTTAACTTTTCCGAAAAAAAACAACATAAAATTAATTCAACATTTTCCAAAATCAAAATTTTATAATGTGTAATCATTTTTATTTTTATTAGAGTGTGTTTTGATGTACAACAATTAAAACTCATGGAAATAGCTTTAAGTCAAACCTTAAACAATTTATCTAACATCAGTACTAGCAGAGCTATAGAGTGTTTTGTATATTACGCTTATGTAAAATTTCGATATTTTCCAATGTTTTTAAATTGATAATTTCCAAACCGTTATCCCTAAACATCTAAAAGGAATAGTTTTTCATATCCTCAGCACACAAAACTAATGTACCAAAAATCATTGAAACCTAAGACGTCAAAGTCCTAACCATTGGGTGATTTAACCCATACATGAATTTAATTATATTTTTACTGTGGAGATTGCAGTATGAGAAACAATATGTTTAACAAGAGGGAATAATTAACATCTTGGAAGCATACTTCTCACATGTCCACTGTTTGATATTTTAATGGAGATCAAATTTCAACATTTGAAGTTCCATCATAAATCAGGGAAAACATTAAAAAACGTTAAACTTTGGGATTAGAACTATTTCGTAGCTTGTACACAAATATTACTTTTTAGTATTATAATAGTTCGAAGAAATTCGCCTCTTTTGTGGCATATAACTTTTGTGCGCGAGATATAATCGACAGCATTGCAATATAGCATTATTAAAGCTGGACAGACGAAATGAAACTGAAACAAATTTATTAAACATTTGTAGCTTTATAATATGCTTACAGAATAACAATTCTGAGTAATCAAAACTCAGTTTTTAAACTTATAAAATCAAATTCAAAAGAATATGTTTAAAGGTTTGACAAAGAATAATAAAATTCTATATATTAACTCGTCTTTTGGTGAAACTCATTCAAACTGCCTTCATTCATCCATGTTACTTTTACCTGGAACTTGGTTGTAGATAGCGGTTTCCAGTTTGATAAAATCAAGGAATATATTCATGATTAACAGCTCAGTAACCTCCTGGGATGAACCGCTTTCTCAAAGGCGGAACAGGTCCATCTTCTTCATCTCGTTGATCCTCTTTCTCAAAAGGCGAAACAGGTCCCACTGCCTTACCTCTAAAATTAACAGTCTTGAGACTTTTTTCATAGTCGAGTGTATGCAGTCAGGCTCCGTGTAACTGTGGCCTGACTACATAAACTTTTATATTTTATTTCTGCTATTTCTGATCATTTTCATTCTTACACACACTATAAAACAACAGCAGTTTCAGTTAAATATGTACAAATGAATCCTTTTGTCCGCTTGTATTGACCAACTGATAATAATCAGAACAGATCTGATCCCTTTGATCGCCTGTATTATGTATGTAATTGAAAGACGCACGCTGCGGCCTATTTCTAGTGGTTAAATTTCTTGTACGACTGAATGTTTCGTATCATATATTACTTGCCAGAGACAACATAAGTCTTATGAACTTGTCTTTTCTTTCTTTTTTCTGGCTGAGTTTTACGTTTTAGTCAATTAGGTTTCTCTGGGCGACTCTCAGTAGAACAGACTGAAGGACCACTATATTCTCCTTTAGTACTGAAGTAAGAGTGACCTACAATGGCATAAATATATTACTCACATTGTCGTTTATATTTGATGTGGTTACAGAGTACATTGCAAGGTAAGTATGCATGAGAGTCCCACTTTCTGATCCAATAATTGAGCCTCATATGAGAGGATTACCAATCAGAAGAAAGAAGAAGCTGATGATTCGAGTACTAAATGTTGAATCCCTGAAAAGCACCTAATAGTTCGAAAGCAAAAACTGCAAAAATACTGGAGCACCATAACAGAAGTGCAGTTAACAAGAGGCCTTTGCGATAGTATAACCAGCTATAATTTGTGAATAACTGTCACACGTCCGAAATTAAGACCAATGTTTTTTTTACAGCTTTCAGTGTATTTGACATATGCCATTTTTATACTTGCTTTAACTAATAACTATACAGAAACCACACTGTAATAATTGTACAACAGAAGGTTGTGCTTCTGCACTTCCACAATTAGTAAATAATTCAATTTTGCTCTCAGGATGTGAATTGCAAGTTACCCTGAAAATGCAGGTTTATGTTGAAAATTTATAAAATACTACAGAACATACTAACATCGAAGACCTCTAACAGAAATCTGTTCCAGGCGGAACCGTTAGCTATAGTACCAATACCATCATAGTATACATAACACAGACCCGTTTTGTATATCCGTTGTTATAATATATTAAAAAAAACATAAAAAGGTGGGCCTAAAACCAGATTGAGATATTTAGAAGGCACCTGTTCCTTCCCATACAACTCGCTATGATCTTTGTAGTATCGTTTCAAGACTGTTTTCTGGTGTTGACAATTTCTCAACTTTGAACAGCGTCGGACGAAGATCAGAGTAGTAGACTCAATTATTCGCACCATATTCAGAAATTTTATGTGTGAGGAGGTGCTGTATACAGATAGCAAAACCATCAGTCTATCTTTAAACTTCAGAAATCCTTGTGTCTTTCTGCTATTCCGTGATAATTCTCGCTTCCTTAAATTCTAGGAGTACCCGACTCAATTCTCAATGGGGACACAAGTGAGTGTCTACGTTAAACAGTAGGTTTCCTCTTCAGGCCGTAATATGTATTCGAAGAAAAGCGATGACAAACCTCCCTGCATTCATATTGGCCAGTGACCGCATTCGGTTAGGACAGGCCTTTGGAGAGAATGTACATCATTTCATCATCATCAATATTAATCATTTTAATGTAGGAAGTATCTAAAACAAAACTTTTAAAAAAACTAAATCGGGAGTTGGTAACCTTCAATTTGCGATTTTGTTCTACCTTGCTAATGTTATGATCTAGTATTTGTATTTCAAGCATTTATTTCTGCTTTCGGGGTGACACTGGTTAGATATTTTTTATTAATGATTAAATGTTCAACCAGATATTAAATTTATGTCAAGTGATTTGTCTATTTGCCACTACCGAATACCACTTTAAAGTATTTTTACTTATAAGTAATTGACGTTATCAGAATATTAGTAAGTCTATTTTATAGTTAATTCTAAGGACGTAATAAAAGTGATGGATGCCTTTTCAACTATTATTGTTTAATTCTTACTGTAAAGTTAACTAAATATTTCCCAGAAACAAGATAATATAACAATAATTAACTTTTTTTATTCTTCGTTTTCAGAGTAAGATGCTCAATAACAATCCCTGTATGACCAGTTTCAAGTCTGAGAACCCATCACATATTGCATTACACTAGCAACCACAATGAGGCGGTTAAAATCCTGACCTGAAATATGATAGCAAGGACGTTAAGATTTGAAGGAAGTGCATGCTGTAAATGTGAAAGAAAATGTCTTTTATTGATCATTTCTTTATCAGTAAGCGTTAAAGAACAAATAGGGTTTATAATAGTAGTTTAGAACTTCTAATTAACACGAGAACCAATATAATCGTATTGTTAATATACATTTTTTACCGAGAGCTCCTTTCTCGGTAATAAGCCTAAAAAATGATTACTACATTGCGTAGCTAACTTAGGAAACATGTTTACGAATACTTATTGAATGGTTTTCAAAGTTCACAATAAATTTTGAATATCATTAGAAGTTAGATAAGAACAGAGCTGTACGGTTTTATTAACGTAGAATTTATATTAAGCAATATCACAGTAAGATATAAGTATACTAAAGGATATAGGATTTTTAAACGAAATGTAACACAAGAGTTAACTGTAGGGACATTGCAATAGTACAATACAAGATATGAATGAAGATATATGGTTGCACAAGTTGGATTGCACAGTATTCCTATTACAATTCAGAAAATAGGCTAATTACGTTTCACAGAAGTATTACGATATAACAACGTGTACAGTTTCTTAATATAATGCATAATATATTAAATTATATCCACGTGTAATGTAAAGGTCACCTCTTTAATAATAACTTATTTACAGCATATTCAATTCCAAAGTGTCTATAGAATGAAAAGTGAAACATAATTCCATATTAGTAACTGATTGTGACACATACTGTAAGAAGCATTTCGAGGCTTCTAATTTGAGATAAGTAATTATGAGACAGCATCGATTTTCGGAGAAACCATTTTCGTAACTAATAGTATGTGATAGTTAATGCCACTAGTATTTAAATCATCAATCAGGCAAAGAGTGAAATGAAGAGAAAGTGAAATGACTAGATATGAAGTAGAGCTTGTACTTAACGAAATTTATTTCTGTAAACATCGCAGCACTTGTAGCAGGTAATTACACTTAATAATGTTTACACAATAATTCATAATTTTTAAACGGTTTTATAGTACTGTTTTTATATACTGTATATCGTAATTGATTTTATATACGTGTAATTTCAGTGAATAAAAAAATTGAGTGAAATTGCACTGTTTATAATCATACTGAAATAAGCGTAAAGTAATATACAATTATTGACAAGGGCACCCACAGACGGGAGCGTTTACATACAGAAGATACATAAATTAAATATAACAACCAATGTAAACGAAATTAATTGTTTCCACTATTTGCACAGTGGAAATTAGAGTTAATTGTAGTTAGGTTCTCTGACGTTTACTTAATGTTTACAGAGGATCTGCTGTACCTGACTGGACTAAGCAATCGTTCGTAAGATAAAATAGTGTAGTGTTTGTTTGCCTTCTCAATATTTTTCTAATACTCACCGCAAAGAAATGTTGCATTCCTTCTTAAATCTTAGTAACCAGGATTGATTAGCTCTAGTTTTGAATTTTATTCAACTATTGTTACTGAAAAGTAATTTGTGATTACGCTCATTATATATTGAAGAATCATAATTGGAGGACCAACTTTTCTTTAGTGACTCTTAGATTACATATATAAACGATTTACAGAGCTTATATAGATCGGAGTCATATAACATGTTCGACTAAAAATAGTTTTTGAATAAAAAGTATAATATATTGCATAAACAAATGCAGATGGTAATATTCGAGAAATAACCACTACGTAATCAATAAATATTAATTGATCGCGATCATATCTGGAAGAAAAATTTATATACTGCTCCATGTTGGTCCACAAAAAATACAGACTACCTTTTCTTATAATATATATATATAAAACCACATACATAAAATATACTGATGAACAATACGCTAAATAGGAGTTATAAAAAAAAGTAGTCTGTATTTTTTGTGGACCAACATGGAGCAGTATATAAATTTTTCTTCCGGGTATCATCGTGATCAATTAATATTTATTCAATTAAATTGTATCACATAATTTCGTATCTGAAAAGCCAACATAAACAATAAAAAAGCAATCAATATTTTAAATAATTAAAGTAGATTTTCCAAGCACTAAAATGAAGAGCATGGACAGAAGTAATTGTATCTTTCAACAGCATTTATTTTATACATATTGATACTAATGTAATATATGCATTTAATGACTGAAAAATATTATAATTATATCTATATAAACTGACACAAAAGCTTCTGCTCAGCATTAAGCCAGGGTCTGAGGAATGTATAAGAAGTTGAGAAACTATTATAGAACACTTGTTACATTCCTAATCATATTATGTCATTAATTGCAATATAGGGTCACACTACCTCTCAGTAATGGGGTCTGAGGTGTCACACCATCGTGTCCATGGTTCTGGTTTCAAATCAGGGACATGAATGTTCATTGATTTTAATAAAGCTTACAATATAATAGCATTGTGCCGGTCGGGAGACTTTAGTTACTGAAATTTTCCCAAAATTCAAAGTTGACAGCATTAGTTTTAAATGCACACGCCCTTTTACACCTTATATTTTAAGGGATGGATGAAAAGTCATAATGGAGGGAAAATTTAAAGTACATGAACATATGTGTGTGAATTAAAGCATTTCCATATCTGAGAATAAAAAGTACTAACCATACAACTATCTCTCCTATGCTGACGGATTTGTTCGAGATTAATATATAATTGAAACAGGCATTCATATTCTGAAAATGAATATGTAAGTGCAATGGAGTAAAGACGCTGCAATTTGCATTAAGTAATTATGGCACTCTCATTTTTGTTAAATTGTCAAAGTTAATAGTTTTCTTGACACGTTTGTTACAAATTATTTAACGACTTCTGCACACGAAACACATCATCTTTGTTAGTGGTCATGGTTAAGGTGATAATTTAAAGAAGGTTTCCATAAATTAGAAATTCAACTCCCCAAAATCTAAGCAGATAATTTAGGGAATATACTTCTGTTTTTCTTTAGCAATTTATTAATATAATATAATTATTGTTTGGATATCCTTCTATAACAACTAGAAACATGTTTAGAGACCCCTTAACACATGCAATTATGTATAATAGTTATTTTACTACGGATGTTTCGTTTTACCTCAATACCCAATTATTTGGCATGGAGCATATAATGAGCACTTTTGTAAATATAACTTTCAGATTTCTAACACATAACTATTCTTATCTTTGGGACATAAAAATAAGATTGCTAGTAA
>JAGDQP010076195.1:0-10083 GCA_022664845.1 Lepisma saccharinum
GAAAAAGGCATGGAATGAGTGGTTGCTGCTGCAGCTACCATTGCCTGAGGGAGGGAAAATTGGTCAAAACTGAAGAAAAAAAAACACACACACACACCCAAAAGACGTTTTGAAGAAATAGACCCTCCTCCACTGTTACTATTGCGTTGCAACGGGATGAGACAACTTGGGTCCTGGCCGACACATTCCCACATACTTTCCCTCCCCTATCCCGACCTGAGCCTTATATGCCTAAAGACCATAAATAAAAGCTTAAATTTAGTCAATCGGATTTAAGTTTTAGTATCTTATTAACAACTCAAGATATTTTTGTCTCTCATCATTAACTTCGTCGTCGTTAAGAGAAGAAAGAATTAAGAGTATACCTCCCATGTTTTAATTCAAGGAACCATCTCATTTTATTTGTGTGGCCGGAAAACTCAGGGAAACCAGGTTATCGCTTATTTAGAACAAACTGCGCTTCATGTCAAACAACGTAGCTCAACTGGTTGAGCGTTTATTTCACACTCAGCTATTCCTGGGCTCAGAGCTGAAACGGGTTAATCGCCTCAAGTTTTCAATCGGGTCACTGGCTCTGTGGTTAAAATCCGGTCTGACCCGGTGATCCGGAGGGCAACGCAGAATTTATAATTACTTCCTTACGTTTGAACACTGTTTCTTTCAGGGCTTACCGCCGGGACGGGCGTAAGCCATAGTGCTGTTACCACCCATACAATTCCTTATATCTTTATCAGGGCTTACCGCGATCGTAAGTGTTCTCCCTAGAACACAAAAAAATACAACGCCGAAATGCCTAGTTCAATATAGTTCTCAGACCGGGTCATGTTTTGGACCGAGTCGCCGGGTCACCTATGTCCAGGTTAGCAAAAGTGACCCAGTTTCAGCGCTGCCTGGGTTCGAGTCCAGTGGTCGTCAATCCTGACTGAGTTTTCTCTAGGACTGTAGTCACGCTGGGCTAACACCGGGATACTACTTTCAACTAGGCACTGACTGACTTTCCTCCCACATCCTTCTCTCTATTCTGTCTGTCTGAAGGCCGTAAATGAACTGACTGGTAGGCCTAGAGATATATTTTAGTGACGCCAGACTGCCAGATATACAGTCTATATCAATTTGTAAGCAATTACCTTGTTCCTAATTATTACTAATAAAACATTAATGTTCATAATTTCATTATGTCTATTCCTAACTTAGTGAAATCTATCGATCATGTTACCGACAGTCTTCACTAGGGCAAATTAATGTTTCTTTGCTAATAATTCCAGAGAATGTTGTAAACGTATAAAAGAATAAAGTAATTCCAATTATTCACGCGTTTTATCCGATGGTGAAGAAGAAAAACAAGAAACATGGATTTTCGAGAAGAAAGTGAAATAAAATGTACTGCCCGACTAACCCTCTCAGTGACAAATCTCCATTGGACCATAAGAGGGGTTTCAGATACAACCTTCCCTACAATCGCTAATTATTTCATTAATGAAGTGCACTAAACACTTTCTCTCTCACTCAGAATATCCAACAAGAAATATGATATTTGTAAACGCCTTTAAAATACATGCTTGGAACACCCCAAACCCAGTTCTTTCGTTCTAAAAAATCTGGCAATACAGTTGGCAACAAGTGGTGAAAACAATGAAGTCTCCGTCCAGTTCCAGAGGCAACCCTCCTCTTTCCTCTTCGAGAGAAGTTCCTCCCAGCTTAGTTTAATGCGTTAATTCCGTTCCGAAGTTTGGCTCCGGGAGTGTATCCAACTTCCGCGTAATTACGAAAATCCCGCATAAGTTGTTCTTATTAACATACGATATAAATGTACATACACACTCATTACTGGCGAACATGACGTCAAGAAGCTACAATTTCAAATGTTTCCTTTAAAGACTAGCAAACAATACTTTCCATAGAATGTTCACAGCCTTTCCAGAATTAAATCCCGCGCCTGGAGAGTTGTATTTTAAGGCAGGTCCGTAGTCAGACGAACAGTAGAAGGGACTCCGCGCCTTAGAATATTCCTGACCGTACATTTATGAGTGTAAATATGGGGTTTAATATGCCATGACTCGTGATCACTTCTTTAGCTTTTGGCTGGCGGCGGGCATGTTTTAAGGAACAGTGGGGGATCTTCATTAAGTAGTTTAGAGTTTTGAATCAATACCTAAGAGAGATAAACAGGGAAAAAATAGTGATCTTAGGCTCTCAGATTATTTAAACTGGTGGTATTCATTTCGATTTATGATAAATGATTCTTGAGCAAGGTGAACCGATGGCCGATTCTTATTTCCTTGCATAGAATAGAAATGATAAAGCATCTTTTCTGTGAATCAATTTACATAGAGCTGAGGAAAATATTGACTAAAAATTTGTATTGAACTTTATTATAAGGAACTAAAATGCAGACTCTAGGAGAATTTTTTTTTAAAAAATAGATGCTTTCGAGGTATGGATATGGAGGAGAATGGAAAATCAACATGAACACAGCATATGTAATGACGAAGTGCTGAAGAGACGATAAATACTGAAGGTAATAAAGAAGAAAAAGCAACTGGTTAGGACATAGGCTGCGCAAAGTTGTAGAGTAAAGGATGCAATTACCGAGCCGCTATAGTTCAGTGGTAGATTGTTGGTGTAGCATTCGGAAGGTCGTGCGTCCGATCTGAGCTACCGACAGTTCTGATTGAGATTTTTCCAGGGTTTTTCAGTTACACTAAGCAAGTGCCGGGATGGCACCTTCAACATAGGCCCTGGCCGACACCTCGAATCCTTTCCCCTCCCTATCCCGGCCTGAGCCTTAGATGCCTAAAGGTCATAAATAAATTTCAAACTAAAATATGTAATTGAATAGAAGGTTGTAGCGAAAATAAGAAGAGGGTTGAGACGAATATAACTCTTTCAGAGTATTAATGAACATAAATAGTGCAAAAAGACGAAAGGAAAAGCATTAAATTTAGATGAATAGAGAGCATTTCATGTCCCACTTTCGACAGAGTACTAATTATAACGATGATGATTTCACATATCATCAGGAAGAAAATCCGGGATCTTACCTACAAAATAGACTCTGGCCGATTACCTTTCAACATCCTTTCCCCCCTCTCTGCCCCGGCCTGAAATACCTAAAGACCATACATATTTCTAGAAAAGGATGAAGCCATGTATGTTTTTGAAAATATCATTATTTACAGAGAGGCAAATAATGTGACGGTTGATGACCGAAATCAGATATTGAACTGAAACAGGAATATAATATCTACTTGTTTGCTCTGTAACCTTTCAGTTTTCGAAGTGATGGAGTACGATGTGATTTCTTAAATAATAATAATAATACTAATAGTTGGGGTACACAATATTCCACAATGTTTTAGTAACACACTATCTGACATTCAGTTCTTTCATTTTATGAAAGAAGTCTTACGAAAAAAAAACACCCATGCGATACATAGCTCACTCGCTTTGAGAAAACTACTGGTGGAATTGAAAGAAAAGAAATAGATGGAACGGACACTTTTTCCCTTCCTCTCCCCGCCCAATTTTCGGCAGTCTTTGAACATAAACAACGGGACTATGGGGGGTTGAAAAAAACACTTGCTGCTTGCATTCAGGTGTTAAATCTCCCTCCCACCAGTCCTTCAAAGGAGAAACTCGCACAAGAGTTCCGAGTTTTCCATTCATATTTCTGCGTCTAGCAAGCGCGCCTCGGAACAGTTCCAAGGCTCGCTTGCTAGACGTCATTGTATATTAACATTAAGCAGAAATATGAATGGAAAACTCGGAACTGTTGTGCGAGTTTCTCGGAACGGTTCCGAGAACTTATCAAGAGAAGGAGAAACGTCTTGGCAGACAGCTGACGCTCGACATCATCCGGAACCTAACCTCGGAACTGGAGCCAAAATTTTCGTCCGGAACTGAATTACGTTCCAGTTCCGCGGCAGGAACGGTTCCGAAAGAATGGTTCCAGTTCATTTCGGCCAACACTACTTCCCAACAGCACGATATTCTTAAAATTCGCTGTGTTTTCCGTTGGGATATTGGAATGTCCGTAAGATATTCTAAAATTTCCATGATATACGCATAGAACATTCAGCGAATGTCTAGATATTGGAGATGAGATCATAGACCTCCAACGACATTCCTTCGGATACTTCAGTTGTATTCTATGAACATTTGTAGGATGATATTATCGTACTATTCTCAGGATATTCCGGAAATTCCAACCTAGAATATTATTTTAATATTTTCTGAACCTTATCTAGGAATATCCTTATTAGACTCTAAATATCTTTTGATATTTCATGCCAGGGTTATCAGATGTTCTCCTATAGGAGGACATGTCATACTTTTTTCATCTTGGTGTCCTGTACTTCCTTCTTTGGGAATAAGTCGCTATTAAGCTTAACAGACGCCATGTTAAAGCTACATTGATGTTGTCACACGAGCTATTATCGTTACAGGTACCACTAAAATTCATATGAATCAAAATTTTCCATACATGCATATGGAATCCACTGCGCTACGTCTCACGCTATGGAATAGGATTAATTTTATTTATATTGTTTATTTTTATACAGTAAAATAAAAACAAATATGTATCTTTTATGCCGATTTTAAATTCATTTCTTTTAATGTAACTTAAAAATGAACCTTTTGACTTAATCCGTTTAAAAGTTATGTATATCCTAAATTTTAATTAGAGTGCTTAGTTTTGCGTAACTGAATGTCTCAGAGCATAAACATTCAGTATCACATAAAATTAACTAGTTCACCCAGCTTTTAAGATAGAACAATGACATTGGTATCGCTAAAAGATTAGATAATGGTCTATCAGGTTTTCTTTCAGTATGACTTTGCTATGTGAGCGTTTCATAGTTATGAATGCTGAAGTTGGACTGGAACACGCCACAATAAAGGTCTGGCGTAATTAAAATCTAGCCTTGAGAATATTGGCATCAATTCACGTAGGTTCGAAGTGTTTTCGAAATATATTTTGACAATAAATTTAATTAGAACTGTGATTTGTTAATATATTCGTTGTAATTTATATTAACTGTAATAATATATTTGTGTTTAAAATAATAATTAATCACCAACTTCCTACCTTCTTACGTATTTATTTATCTATTGGTTACACGTTTTTAGGTCATCTTTTCAAATTGGTTGCTGTTAATCAGCATCACTCGCTGGGTTCGGTAGTATCGGGCTTCAACAATCACTCACTTGAATCTCTTAGCTTCCATACGGAATCCTAAAGTAAACTTTTCATGCACGCGATAGTCGCATCCTTCGTTTGCGAATTGCGCTTGTAGCCAATTAAATCGAAACACTTGCCATTCAAGGTAGAAAGTATACACCGAAAATCGTCATATGTTTAGACACGTATGGGTAGCGTGAATCACTACTCATAAAGAACACTCACAAGCAGCCACTGGGAAATTGCCGTTTCAGCGAGTTGGCTAGAGTATCGGTCAGCTCATCCAACTTCAATTTCCGGCGGGTTGGTGTTATTTTCATCAGGAGATTTTCCCCTTTCCTATATATATATATATATATATATATATGGAGATACATATATATATATATAAGCATTTTCAAATTTCATAAAGTTCTTTAACCATCATTAAGGTTAGAAAAGCCAGGTTAGGTGTTTTAATAACTAATATCAAGAGAGCAAAATTACCCTTTCCAGCAACTTTAGGACTAAACCATGAAGAACGGTAGTTCTTTGAGTGACGCTGACAAACGAGTAAGTTAGCGGTACTCACTTATATACAACTACTTTCGGATCTAGCGAGCTATAAGATCGATGTTCATTCTTGAACTTGTATTTAAAAGCTCTTTGCCATACTAAAACACAGTAAAAATGGGTCGGTAGGACCTCCGTGGGACTCCCTAGAGCGGTGCGAAAAAATTAAACTTTCACATTTCTGAAGATAGTTTATAACGGAAGGTAGGATACTAAACCTCTTAATTTTATTACAAATTAAATTCTTCCGCCACAGTGACACAAAGAAAATTACCTGTAAAATGGATATTACTTTATTTGTGACTAGAATTCTTGCGTCACTCTTCCTTTTACCCCGAAGGGTTTTTTGTACTGATATAAGTGCATCGATGGAAATTTCCCAGTATTCAGGAACACTGGGTTTTCAGCAAGTTTCCAGTTACTTCGGTGTTATGTTAGAGGTAAATCATTTCAATGTACCAACTGACTGATAATAATATACGTTAGTAGAAAGAAAACTGGACAGATGGCACAAGACTACAACCTTATTTAAATTATGTTAATAACTGTATAATCATCAGAGCTACAACAAAACGTTTGAACTGAGCAAAAAGAACAAAAGTGGTGGTTCCGACTCGTCTATTTATGATATTTACTGGCTGTTCCTTAATTGTTCAGCATAGTTAATTACGATTCTTACAAATTATTTTCTGGAGCACATCGATTTAAATTGTTAAAGTTCAGACATGATGAGTTGTCAAAAAAATGTTATAATATAAACCATGGGACAGATAAAGTTGTATCGCAAGAAAGAGTAGCTTTTGATGTAATCAAATCATAAATAAAACAATACATCCAACAAACTTTTTAGAAACCCACATCAACATTGACAAAATTATAGGCAGGGTGGCTATATTTTCTAAGTCAAAATTGGGGACAGGTCTTACCGGGTAGTTTGAAATTCAACCAAAATAAAGTTGTTAACAGGCCATAAATTTAGCTTTAAAGTAGCTTTCTATTAACCACTACCTCGACTTTCATAATAAATATACCCAGATAGCACCCAAGTTTGTACTAGCCTTGTGTTTCCCTTGCAGTGATAAACTTACTGCACAATGTTTGATTAAAGATCGTAGCAAATTGGGAATTTTAAACTTAGCGCATCAAAGTTTCCTGCAAATTTGATATTACAAACTTTACACATGAAAGTTTGCTGCAAGTTTGTCTAAATTTGATCTATCACATGCAAACCGTTAACGTACAAATGAATTATTTTTTATTGGGAGGGAGTTTTTTCCTCTTTCTTTCTTTCTTTCTCTCTCTCTCTCTCTCTCTCTCTCTCTCTCTCTCTCTCTCTCTTTCCCTCTCGAACACGCTACGTTAAGAATAAATTACAGTACCTGCTCGAGTCAATTAGTTATTGCTTTTTTCGGCTTTGTATTGCATATAATGTTAGAAAAGAGTATTTATCTAAGTTGAATTGTTAGGACTCATTCGGGAAAAGAATGCTATGAAAAGCGTAATCAGTTTTGACATGTGTTTTGACTTGTTGGAGTGCCTGCATAAAGAAAACTCACACGCGACAACTGACAGCTGGTATTATACTGTTTTGGTTAACGTCTCGGAAAGCTATCGTGCGGACCCGTGTTGGTTTCCTGGCAGGGTGATATTTTATTTTTTTAAATACTGTACAGTAAATTTTTATCTTTTTGTACATGAATTTTCAAATTGCATACAACACACTAATATTTTATTAGGTTATGATTTTTTTTAAACCCAGCGTTCCAGCGGGAAATCCGGCTATCTGGAAAATTAACAGCGTTTATTTGAAAAGAATTGTCGAACAGAACAGTAGAGTACACATTATTATAATACTTTTGAGGTGACCCGCTTCTGAATGAAGGATCAGTCTTCTTCAAAGCTCTATTCTAACACAGGATCAATAAGCTTTCGCAGTTTGGAATTAAAGTCTACATAAATATCTTTATTTCAGAAACTGCTTTTGTAACATAAAAGGACTAAGGCATATTTGTGCTTTGTTCAGAAGGATAACCCATGAAGTAACGGTAAAATGGCAGACAACGAACAAATATGAAGGTCATGTATTCGAATTGTACACCAGACTGAAATCTTTTCTCGCTACAGGCTCGATCTTGGTCTCCCAATGAGTTTAGGAACAGAGTTTGTAGCAAGTTTGTCCTGAAATATTTGCAGCACGTTCGGCGTGCAAAACTTATAGCAAACTTTGCATCCGTCAATTAACAAGTTCTGTGCAAAGTTGCAGCCTTGCAATGCCAAACTTTCTACAATTTTGTAGACATGCAAAGCCAATATTAAAGCAAAATTTCTTCAAGTTTACTGTGCTATCTGGTTAGTTAGGACCAATTCTAGAACTTCAAAATTTCCCGCCCTTTTGCGGTTGAGCTATTAGAACAGTCAACTTGGGATTTATTACTTGAAATTAAATAAGCTATAGTTATTATAACGAACGTATTAATAATTAGTTTATCATTTATTATTTATTAGTTATGAACGTTCAAAAAGATCAAGCTGAGATAAATATAAAATTACCTTCACATGGCCTTGTAAAACTCAATTATATTGTTCTTTCTTGATGAAAACTGGAACTTTTAATATAAACGACCCTGAAATTTGGGAATATACAGGAAAAGTCGAGATCTATGGTCACCGTAGTTGTAGGAGTTACTTGAAACAGTTTCTTGTTCTGTATTCGAAAAGCGCAATACGGCCTTTATTATTGTTATTAACAAAAACTTCCTATTTAAACCTTTTCTCCGGCTCCTGCTCATCGTTACCTACTTTACTCCACTGAATGTACTGTACTGAATGTTTAACGTACTCAATATACTATTTTCTGTGACGCAACTTTTGGGTTAATGTGCCTTTGAAACTTATAAATAACGTTTGAAACATACAATGTATCTCTATAATGGAAAGTTCCTCTGTTTAATAGCATGAAGATTGGAGGTCAAATTTCACTGACCTTTCACCTAATTGAAAACGAGAAAGTAAATATGATACCTACCATGCTCAATATTTATCAAGATACACTGCTTTTTGGGAGATGCTTGTTGAAGATGGTGCGTAAATTACAAAATAAGTGATTCCTTTCAAAATTGTCAATTTTATATGTAGTATAATATTAATTTAACAATAATGAAACGTAGGTTTTCTTCACCCTGTTATCCTATATACGAGGAACACGCAGTATAACTAGGTTACAATCTAGTGGGGGATAACAAAAGATACCAATGAATATTTTTGAAAAGTGTCACTAGGTAGCAGCACGCTTGTAGTGAGTTAGTGAGCAACGCCAAAGATCATTGAGGGCGTGTCGGTAGAGTGTGAAAAATGGCTAGCATGTGGGAGGAATATAGGATTGGAGGAGCAACGAGCAGAGGTATATTTGGTGTTGTCGTTTGGGTGTCAAAGACGTTCGTGAGCAAATGCGTCATGTGTATGGTGAGAAATGTTCCTCGCATCAATTGAAATTCCTCACAACTTACTTTGTAGGTTAACAGTTTGCGAATGTCACAGTCGTTGAATGGGACGGATAATATTCGCTAACTCCGTGGAGCACAAAAGGAAAATATATATTTAAATAATATGAATAACTTGCGAAGTATTTTCAAGCATCGATTGTTAGAATATTCGCGGAAGCTAAACTTTTCTCATTGACTTTAGTTATCTAACATGTAAGGAGATATCTTAATCAAAATATTCAAGAGTGTCTTTAGTTACGATCTTTTGTAAATAGTTTGTTTGAAAATTTTCTACCCTTTTTTGAATACAGTTAATTTGCAAAACGGGTGCACACAGTTCCCTCAATATATTCTTAATTGTGTTGTATCTGGAATCCATAACCGTGCCTTGAACAATACAGGAAAATAAACGTTTACTTATTCTCCGCTGTAACATCTAGACTTTTCGTTCATTTTGTTCACGTGAACATGAGTTTATTTAGAAAATTGTATTGTTCCAAGCCATGCGAGTATTTGGTTTTGAGAGTGGTCCATAAAGTTCCGGAGGGTCGAAGGTATATCTATATGTATGTAATGTATATTACGCCGGGTATGTACAGGATGTTAATATAGAATCACATTAATTTTGCAAAAAACATTCTGAATTTGGAGGTTCATAACAGGAACCCATTGCCTAAATACATCCCGCTTCCAAATCTACAGACATGTTATTCTTTTGAAGCCGACTGTCAACAGAAACCCAACACAAAAATGAAAGAAATACTGAAAACCAAAATGTATTTTCTGGGTTTTGGGGAACTGTATATTATTATAATTTAACAATTTTCTTATTGTAAATACTAGTCACATATACCATCAAAATTTATG